>JARFJB010002026.1:852500-877500 GCA_036346205.1 Vesta saturnalis | reverse complement strand
CCTAATTTAACATTTATGTAAAATACAATGTGTAAGTGTTTGAAAAAAAAACTATTTATTGCAAAAGGTCATCATGAAGATAGGTACTATTGATGAGTCTAAAAGTTTAATGCGTTTTGTGGTAGAGTAGTTCTTTGCTCATCATAACGCAAGAAGGGGGCAGTGGGATGGTGGATACATTAAGTTTCCGTCGTAAAACGAAACAATTGGATTTTATCGCCAGTGCTGCAAGAGCAACATCGTGCTGAGGTGTATCATGATACATTCCAACTTCTACTATTATAAGGGGTTGGGGGAAACGCTATGTAATAATGTTCACGCTTATAAATTTGTTAGTTCTAAAGGGTGCGCCCAAAATGGATTTAAAAACATTTTACGTGGATACCAAGAATATCTGTAATAACTACTTGACATGTTCGTGTTGGTGTTGTAATGATAGAGCTATTTCTACCACAGCAGCTACCGTACGTAAGTTGGAATACAGTACGCACCTAGATCTTGCACCAGTTATACGAATCGTATGTACAGACGGGGTCCTCGTTATAAAAAGGAAAGATTGGGAGACGTTACCCAAGTGTCAGACATATCTGGAAATCCGTGACCCGTTATAATAGCACCCGACTAAAGAATCCCGACAAAAGAGTCCACCGAAAGCATAGCCCATGCCAAAAGAACCCACCGACACAAAGCTCGTGACAAAAGCGCATACCGATACTATAGCCCATGATACTACAGCCCAGCCACAAAATAGCCTCCATCCACAAAATAAAATTGTAATTTCGATTCCTAATGGTTTATTTATTGTACAGAATTTAAGTTAAATTTGTGAACCAGCACTTTAAAGTTCGCATTCTCCTTCTGGTGCTCAATAAGGTGAATAAGAAGCGTTTAATCTTATTTGGTTAGGTTAAACATTATTTGTTCTTTATTGTAACTTTGTTATCTAAATACCGACAAGTAGTTTATTAAAAGCCTACCCCCCGAGGTGATCTAACGTAGAAATTTTGGACACCCTTTAAATAACCAAAAACGTATTGTAATAGTGAGGGAAACTGTCCATTATGTTACGGGCACGTAAATACCATTTATGTTAAAATTGTTAGCTTTACCTGAGGTTATATTGTAGGTACTGATTAGAACATGATCTACATTATCCTAAGTGTGGCTGAGCTATATTGTCGTGGGCTATTTTGTGGTTGGGCTCTTTTGTTATATGCTATAGTGTTGAGAGGCAGTTTTGCTCTGACCAATTTTTCGGTTGGGTATTTTGTCGCGGCTCATTTTACGGGGTCCTTTTGTCGGGGCGGTTTTGGTATTGGCCGTTTTGTTATTTAACCCTGAAAATAAAGTTTTTTGTTCCCAAGAGACTGAAAACCACATTGATTGGTCAAATATCAACGAGGAGAGGCCCATTGGATACGAGCAAAGTTCGGAATTGCTTGGTAGCAAGTTTACCATTTTTTGGTCCTTTAGCCGGAGGTGCAGCGAGTGTTGCAAAAGCGGTTTACGCATCGAGTAGTGCGAGAACAATGTTCGATGGAACTTCACGCTATAATCGTGCAATGGAGGCCATCGCCGTAAGAAATAAAAACGGCGGGGTAATATTTTTGAAACCCTATCGGTCAGGAGAAAGTATGGCATTGCACTTGGAACCAGTAAAAAGAAAACTTCAAAAATTACCGAAAAGGCCGTTGACTGATGCAGAGCTAAAAGAGCACGATAGGGTTGTACCATACCTTAGGGATGTGTTTATGAGAGATATTATGCCCAAATTTAGATAATCAAAAGGGGCGTGGTACTCATTGGGTTTGTTACAAAAAACGCGATGGGAGCGTATGGTACTGTGATCTTTTCGGAAATATTCCACCACCGACAGACGTTCTGGACTACTTTCGCGATTGCAAAGTATACTATAATTACTCTCAAGAGCAACAATTCGGTACCACAAATTGTGGACATCTTTGTTTAAAGTTTCTATACAAAGTACTCAGTAGTTGAGAACGTATAGTCACTATGTCAATCACCTTCAGTGTAGAGGGTGTTGGTAACATATCGAGCAATAACTTTTATCCTCCGATGGAACTTAATTCCGCCAAAACCTACGTAATCGGTATTCTCGGATTTTACGGTTGTAATAGCATAAGGAATATACACGCCGGAAACGATAAATTTTATTCTATAAAAGCGACAGAACTCAATGCTATTACAATTCCACATTCCGCATGCGAGATGGAAGAACTGAACATCTATATAAAAGCGCACATTCCTACAAGTCTCTTTAGTTTAAGGGCAAATAATAGCACGCTGAAGTGTGAGCTTAGCTGTGAATTTGCCATACATTTTACTCAAAAGATTCCATTGGACGTATGCTAGGTTTTAAACCGCTGATATTTACATGCCTCTGCATTAGATATACAAATAATTAAACATACGGATATTCACATTGAGTGTAATATTGTCAAACGCTCGTATAGAAGCGGGAATCCCGCGAAGGTACTGTATAAAATAGACGTGTCTGCCCCACCAGGCTATCGCTTAGACAAAATTCCTAGCAATCCTCAGTATTTAGAAGTAAACACCAATACTATCGGTAACATTTCGATAAAATTAACGAATAATAAGCGTGAATTAGTCAATTTTGGGGAAAGCGAACCATTTACGGTACGACGACTAGAATTAAAATAATATGGACTTAAGAATTAATCAAGGTCCACTTCCACCTTTCCTCAATGATGCTATAAATTAAGGACGTGAGCATAAACTGGTTTATTCGAACACGGGGCGTGTTCACGAATTAACGTCCATCGATAAGCACTTCTTGGAATATACAGGGTTAAAACCACATAGAAATGGCCGAGTCGTTAAGCATCTTCCAAAGCGCACGTTTTGATGAGACCATTAACAAATCATATATTCATACATATCTCTCGTACGGTTCTTCTAATTACGGGTTGTCCGATGAGATCCGTATATTAATCAATACAGAGTCAAGATTTAGTTACCGCCACACATGATAGTTTCCTGTATACTGAAGGTAAAATTGAATGGAGTTCGGCAGAAGGAGCCGACGTACAAACATGTTATATAACAAATAACTTTGCACCAGTCCTTTTCGGGGAAATTCGCTACGAGTTAGGAGGACAAAACGTGGATTCATGCAGAAATCCGGGTACAACATCAGCACTCAAAGGATACGTATCGTACACATGGAATGAAAGTTTACAGCATTTGGGATAGAATGAAGAACCGTTACAAGTAGAATGCGCTAAAGGCAACAAAGAAAACATATTATAAATAAGGAATCATATTGACAAGTTGTGCAGTTTTAATTGACACTCACCAACAACAACAGCAACATGAGAGTAGTGGTTCAAACTCAAAAATTACCAATTGGAAATCTCGATGACTTGACCCGAGCTGCAAATAGCGGGATACAACGGCATGGGAGGTTATTTTCAAACAGCGTACGCGCTATAATTTGTGGTCCTCCCAATTGTGGGAAAACAAACACCATGCTCAGTCTCCTGACTGAACCAAACGGCCTTCGTTTCAAACATGCGTATGTCTACTCGAAATGGTTGAATCAGGAAAAATATCGACTCTTGGGTGAAATTCTAGATCCCATGAAAGGTATTGGTTATTATTGCTTCAGCGATAATGCTGATATTATGGAACCGAGCGTAGCAAAACCCAATTCAGTTTTTATCTTTGACGATATCGCTTGTACGAGCGGTCTCATGACCTAATCATCATGAATGAGCCCGACAAATGTCTAATAACTAAAGAAGATGAAGCGAACTATAAAAAGATCTTGATTGAACTAATGCAGCTCGTCGCGATAACAACCCGGATGAACAATTGAAAGGTACACGTGCCAAAACATATACAGGGATAATTAAACTTTACTGGAGAATGCAGAGGTGAAGTAGAAAAAGGGAGGGTGAAGTTACAGTATTCAAAGAAATTGGGCAACCGGATGAATACAAGTACTGATGTGCTAACCTTGCAGCGCTATCAACTTACAAGGTTCCGTTTAAATGGGAACCGCTTAAGACAGGTGGCATGACGGACTTCCTCCTCCATGCGAAGATTAAATAGAGATTCTTTTGTAATCATCTAGACTTATCTATCTAAGACTGAGTGCAAAGGAGCCTTTAGATTTCTTAATTGCTTTATGTTGTTTATCCACTCGGTAGGCGTACATTTTGGCACGAAGCTCTACGAATTCTAGCATAATTTTTCCGTGATTTTCATCCTTCATCAAACCGGGTATCTTTTTGTTTACGGAAGGAATTCCATAAACGTTATCGCTTTCATAGTCCGAGGTATCAAACCGATGAATATCCGCCTTAATGGATTCGTACACGTCGAAAACTGTGAAATAGTAAATGAGACATCCGTTTCGATATATAATACTTTAGCATCATTTTTTAATTTCGGTAAAACGTAATTATAATGAAAATCCAGTAGGAAAGTTTTTGATATGTCCAAGGCCGCAATATGGCTTTAATGAGAAAGATTTCCAATCGATTTATTTCAATAATGACCAAATTTTCATCAAATATGTGCAACTATGAAAATTTGGTTTCTGAATACACGCACACGCGCCGTGCTGACTCTCCCATTTCTTCACCACCCGCACATCTATATTTTCTTAATCGGTAAATCTAAACTGAATGCTCGTATCGTCAACATGTTTCGTAAAGGAGGTATACTTTTCTTTATTTAACGGGTTCAGGAATACCGGTTGATAGTTCTTTGATGAAAAAATGGACAACGTACCCGCTGTGGTTATGGAATACTACAGAGATCACGTAATAATCTTGAAAGTTTAAGTTGCAGTTATTATGGGCAGCCTCTCTATAGATTCCCTTGATATGCGAGTTGTCGTTTATTTTAATTTCGTTTTCTATAAAAGGTTTTTCACACATGTGACAATGCGTGGCCTCAAAATTTTGTTGTTGTATCGAGGTTAGCGGATGCATTGGAATTGCGTTAGTAATAATCGAATTGACAAATTTTGCAATGCTCCATAACTAATTATTAAACCACGTAATACAATCTGGCCTTCTATAGCAGAAAAGCTTTGACAAGGAGTTATCGTAAGAGCACTTGAGATAAAACGCAATCGCCATCTAAATCTGGAGATTTCCAAGATACTTTCAATATCTAAATAGTAAAAGAGACCTTTCTCTGTAGGAATAATGAGTAAATTCTAAATACCTCTGACTCTCGTCAGGTAATCTTACTGAGCAATTATTTACTTAACGCCAGTGTGTTGAGTGTTTCAATAATATACTATTGGAGGAAAAATTATTTAAGTATATGTTACAAAATAATTTTTTGTGACCTAGATTAGAAAGTTTGGAGGACAACAACGCTGACATGTTCTTAATCAATGCAAAGTGATATTGTCCGTGTTCGGTAGAGGAGAGCACTAATAAATTTATTGCGTGAAAATCATCGTTGTTATGATCACTTATCATGAATGGCACTAAATGCTTTCTAACTATGCAGTATAAATTTATAGATAGGCGGTTAAGTTTTTCAAATTTTTTTATATCTGTTAATTTAATGGGAAATTTAATCGTACCCCGATTCAATACCTCATCGAAATTGGGATAGCTTCCTATTCTATGGAGGTTTCGGTTTGCAGGATACAAGGCGGAAACAATCAACCAAAGAAAACAAAATTTATCTTAATTTTTAATGTTTACGACGGCCCTCTTCAGTGCAATAAAACGAGAAACTTTGATATAAGTTGAAATCTCACCCCTGATGGGAACGAAACTATTTATGTTTACTTTTAAACGCAAAATTTCACTTAGAGCAAACCCCGATCCATGAAACTCTTCCAGTTTAACTCGAAATTTGTCGATTACCTTCCTTTGATACCACACTGAGATTAGTGCCAAAGTCAATAACCGAACTTCTGGTGACAAAATGCTTTAACTCTACATTCATATTTTGGGGGTTAGTATAGTGGCATACCAGTACAACATTCACTCCTAACAAAGACCTCTTCAACATGATATTAACCTTCCTCACAAATCTATCGTATGCCTTTGTTAAAAAAACTAGGGGATCTTTGTATCCCCGATTTACTATAACACCCATTAATAATCTCGAATCAAAACAAGACTTGAGAGAGTACCAATCTAAACTTGATGTATTGCGTACACCACCTGCCTCCGTTACATGAAAGTTTCCCAATTGCTGTCGAAGGGGATTTTTATTCCTATTATCTACATGTACGTTATTGGCAATAGCCTTTTCTATCAGACATATACTAGTGTTGAAATATGCCTAACTATTTCGGGTTCGTACTTTAATAATATTAATGTATTCCGAGTCAACTCAACTAAGAAGCTGCTGAGGCCAGACAGTGATGACGACGACATACGTACCGAAAATGAACTTATTCAGTAAAAATATAGTGTTTCTCGAAATCGAACGGAGCACTCACGTGGGAATAAGACGCGTAATCACTTTCAGCATCAATAAATAAACCTTTATGTGGGCAAAGTACTCGACCTGCAACAAAGTAATGATTATTCAACTAGCCGGGTGATACGTTAGATTATATCTCAATATACTGCGGAGCATACACAACCCGAGTATTTCACGTGGGAACAAGACGCGTAATCACTTTCAACATTAATAAATAACGTCTTATATATAGACTAAGTGCTCGACCTGCAACAAGGTAGCCAGACGCTACGTTGCATTTTTTCCGAAAATTCTGCATCGCACGCAACCGAGTATTTTCACGTAGAAACAAGACACGTAGTCACTTTCAGCATCAATAAATAACGTCTTGTGTAGGCCAAGTTCTCGATCTGCAACAAAGTAACCGTCATTCGACTATCTACGCTACGCTGCATTTTTATCATATCTTGAAAAATACTCTCTTTATCACCCACTCCTAAATGATGAAAATATAACGAAAATTTCGTTGGTTAAGTCAGTTAACATCAGTGCGGTAACATGGCAACCCTCCGAAAACATAATAAATTATCACTACATAAAAAGAAAGCGTTGAGAATGAACATTCTACAAGACATGAAGGTGTGTGAACCGAAGAACAGTGGTGCGAAAGGTGTTGATGGGCCAATGCAAAAGTTCCTTCGGCGGGAAGCTAACCAACCGTTAATGGCTTCACCATATAGCATCATCAATCATCTCGGATGATGAGTCTAGACTGGAGGAAAAATAAGGTGATTATAATACTTACATTTTTTTGCACGATCGTTTACCTGCAATATTTTATATAGTATGCTAACTTGAATAATTCTTCTTTACAGAGCGACGGAGACACTCGATGCTTTGCTGCAGGACCTGGAGGAGGATGGTGATAGACATTTATTTGAACACCACTTTGAATAATTACTGTAAAATATGCAAGTCCATAGCTATTACAATATTTTCTTTGTAGAAGCAAAACGAATCCCCTGGTGACAACCGCGTCACCAACAACACCACCACAATGGCCGACCTTCATCGACCTCCATAGGAAGTTACAAAGCACTACGTAAAAGAATTTATCTAACTTGTACAATTGTCTGCAGTCATGAAAATCATCAACAACTCCCACAATTGCTACCCTTAGCACAACCGTAAGTTAACAATTAATGGTATGAAATAAATGTTTAACATGTAATTTCTTCCCCACGCAGTACTGACAAGAGAATGGTTAGCCTGATGGTGCTCGTAGAAGGAGGTACAAGAATTAGGTATTGGAAACGATCATCATTAATGTTATAGAATTATACGCAAATGTGTAATGTGTATTGCATAGATGCATGCACAAAAAATACTAGTTGTTTAAAACTTTACTAATTCGATTATAAAGAGTTATCAATTAAATGTTTACCAGAAACGTTCATGATATTGCACATAAATATTCTCTATATATTTATATAAATCTGCTAAATAATAATAAGTACTCATAAATTGTTGTTTTCTTTTATGATGTCAAGTTTACTATAAACAGTATTTATAATTATGAGATACCACCATGCGGAAAAGAGAAATTAATTAAAGAAATTATTACTGAAACTATTGAAATCCTTTTTATTTAAAATATAAACTCATACTATTGTAAATGATGACGCAGATTTAATTATCGGTGGCGACGATTGTAAATAAGTTATGTGTAAGTGTAGAAAGGTTTAAAGTAATAGTAAAGACGTACGTGCAAAGGAATAAAAAGAGAAAGAGCACAAGACGACGAGGTTTAAGTCAAGCGGGATGTGGCGGAGCTAGGGGAGAATGGCTAACATATAAGTCCTAGAAAAACGCTCTCCTGATTTTTTTTAATTTGCCTCTAGCCACCAATCGGAAATAAAATTTTAAAAACGTAATTGCGTTTTACAAGCGAAATTCTATCTCTTACATTTTATTAATTTATGAAAATATGGAAAATAGTCCTAAAACTGACGTATTAAAATTCGTAACGATAAACTGCACTTAAAAACGCAACAGTTTTTTTTCCTCTACTCACGTACATTCGTAAAAAATACGATTTACTTGAGCAGTCAAAAGTTTTAATCACTTACAACCCCAAATTTTCAAGTTTCAGCGCAATGTAAAAATTATACAACATAAATGAAAGACTTTAGCTACTACAAAACGTTTATCGTCAAGCATATATATATATATATATATATATATATATATATATATATATATATATATATATATATATATATATATATATATATATATATATATATTATATATATATAAATTATCACATGTTTTCAATCCTATATATTAACAGTACACTGAATTATAATTTTTATAATTTTCATCGCTTTGTTACTAAATTAGTAATTATACTTGGTTAGCTTGTTTAAAATGCATATAATTGAAAGCATTTTTTATTTAATTTAAGTTTCTATCTGCATAGTACCTACTACTGCAAAACGATTACTTAGTAATGTGTTTTTATTTTTTACCTTCCATTCGTAATTTTGTATAATTTCAACGTTTGCATACTCCGTATAAAGTGTTCTATTTTTAGAGCGTTTTTTTTTTAATATTTTCGATAAGTAGTACAGTTAAATGTAATTTATAATTCCATCTTTAATTTTTTTTTCTAAATATGAGAATAATACCGCTCATTTCATTGTTTGAAAAATTAAAATCTACGTCATTTTTTCTGTTGAACTAATTACGTTCATAATTCAGTAAAGCATCTTTATTTATTGTCATGTATATCATACAATTCCGTAAAACATCCTTATTACACATATTGCAAACGCATAGGTTATATAAATGTGTAAATTAACACCATTATTTTATTTATTAGGGAATTAAGTTTTCTATTTGCCACTTTCTTGAAGACACCTTAAAAATGGACACAGACACTAAAAAATCCTTAGGGTAATCGTGCATTTTTTAATTTCCGTTGTATTTCATTCAATTCTAAGTCCCACTTTAAAAGTTTTATTTTTCGAAATAAGCCCTCTATTTGCCGCCTTCTTGAAGGCATCTTAAAATGGACGTTTGTGTTGTTTTTTCATTATGACTCTGTTCTTTCTGTAAACTTCTTGACCTCAATAAGACCTACATCTCCCTGAAGACTCGTTTTATATACACATAAATCTTGTCTAGCACAGATACGAACCACACATATCTAGTTACTCTTCATAGCGGTACCTTTCACACATTTGAAGCTGGTATTTGAGATTTCAACCGCACATGGCTAGCGCCAGAACCTTTTAGCAAAGACATGCACCGGCTATTTTTCGCTATGATACCTTTTAACGAGGACACTCACCGCATTTAGCCACGATAACAACCATTTTTACTTATTTCTACTTCTATTTTTTTTATTCGCCTTTTACAATCTAGTGACTTTTCTGGTTACGCGCTATTTTTAACACGAATCACACTATTTTTTAGCAACGATCATTTTTAACTAAGACGCGAACCGCACAACCACCGAGGACATGAACCAGCTATTTTTACCTATGATACCTTTTATCGCACCACACCTAGCCTCGATACCAACCATTCTACTCATTTTTTCTAGCCACCTTTTCACATTAAATTTAATCAGTTATTAATAAATTAAATTTTAAATGTTTTTAGGCTGACAAATTCCATTGTTAGCTTTCGTCGTAGAGTGGTCTGGTTTGCCATCTTTAAGCAGTTTAACAATATTTAATTTTTAATGACTCTAGTTATTCTTTACTAAAATTTGAAATTTAGTTTTAGAGTTATTATGCTTTCTCAAACTGTTGTATTAATAGCAGGCTGATGTTTATTTTTAATTTTTCAAATTTGACTAAAATTGTTTACAACATCTTATACAATCTTACAAATATTACTACTGACGAAGACAACTGTAAGTTTGTTTATCGAAAAGTTTAGATTGTATAATTTAAATATCACCATTAAAAAGTCCCAAAAAGATAATTATTTTATTATTATATAGCCATTTTATCTAAAGTTACATTAAAAAATTTTACCTCAATGGCATTACAAATTATATAATAATTTGGTGGTATTTTTGACAAAAGTACGGTTTGATTTTGTACTACAATATATACATCTTTTTGAGTGGATAGGTCGATGGCGATCTCAACAGTACTTCTGATGTAACGTTGCAAGTCTTATTTGGACTAGGTTCTATAAAATGTTATACTTTTGCTTTAAATTTTATCAGTACTTAATCTAGTATCCACTTCGCCTAAAATCTTTTGGAGTTTGTCTGGGTTTGTGTGTGTTTGTGTGTGTTTGTGTGTGTTTGTGTGTGTGTGTTTGTGTGTGTTTGTGTGTGTTTTGTGTGTTTGTGTGTGTTTGTGTGTGTTTGTGTGTTTGTGTGTGTGTGTGTGTTTGTGTGTGTGTGTGTGTGTGTACGTGCGTGTCGTGAGTGTGAGTCCGCGCGTCCATGCTGTGCGTGTGTGCGTGTTGTGTGTGTGTGTGATGTGTGCGAGTAATCATTTTTTACTATACTCCAAATAGTCTGCCAACTTTTAAATACCACTACTCATAAATCTGAAAGAGTCAATAAATCTAAACCTAATTTTAGTGCCTTCCATTAGCTTTGAAAGAGATATGTCTTTCTTTGTTTACGTGCAGCAGTGAAATTGAACCAAGAACACTAGCCAATTCCCTAATAATAAAATGGGAATCCTAAGCTGACAAATTATGAAACAGAACTGGTATAATGTGGGAGTCTGTGTACTTTAGGTTACATTCTTGATACGCTGCCCCCCGAAATGCTCCTGTAAGATGATTATGGTCTCTAACTTTATATCAAATCAGTAAATGGTTTTCGGCAAATGTGACAAATCGAGACACTTTAAAATTGCTCAACCTGACTGAGACTTAAAGTATCCATAGAATTATTTGATTGATTATTTCGGTGGTCCAATGTGCAATACTTTTAAGCTCGTTAACAAACCATTGAATGCAATCTTTCCTCTATAAAGCCTAAATACAGATAAAGAATCATTGAACACTTCAAATAGTAAGAATGCTGAAAGTTATATGTTTGGAGTGAAATAGAGTATTACTTTCGATACCATTTGTACACTTTCTAAAATACTTTCTAAATCGGCATATATTACAAATGGTACCTTTTTTTGGAAACTTTTGAACTGAAATTCATTTCTGCTTCGGTAGGCAGCCTAGCAGAGCATTGATTAAGTTGCTGACAGTGAGTGGTATGTTTTGTAGAAGGCGATCGAAGAAAATGGTTCAAGCATCGGTAACAGATAAATTGCTTGCTTGTAATTCGATATCTGTTTTGAAAATAAAGCTGACATTTTTAATCCATGTGAAATAATATACAGTGTTAATATCGTGGCTTGGTCATTAGCAGAAAGTATTAAAAGATTTATGGGTTCTCTACCGCTTTGCTGATTACTCAATACAAAGGTACAACTTTTTTATCATTTATGCAGTACAAATTAATTGCGAGGTTGTTTTTTACATCATCCAGCCGAATGGGGAAGTGAATTGAATGATACTTCAAAACATCTCTAAAATGAGGATAACTTTGAACCCTTTCTGTATGATATTGCGCGGATATAACGCTGAAACAATGGTCCACAGGAAGCAATACTCATCGTTATTTTTAACATTCACTACCGACTGTTTACTGCTATGACGCGAGGAACTTTAACATTTAGGTTACTACGACTTTGCTGATTACTCAATAAATGGGACATAGCTATTAATATTCACTTTTAAGCATGTACAAATTAATTGCGAGTTGTTTACATCATCCAGCCGAATGGGAAGTGATTCGAAAGCTCCTTCTAAACATCTCTAAAATCCGGATAACTTTGAACACCTTTCTTGATATTGCCGATATACACTGAAATTGGTTCCACAGGATATCAATACTCATCGCAATTTTTAACATTCACAAAGTCTTTAACTGCTATGACGGTGAACTTTAACATAGGTTGAACGACCACCTCTAAATGGGACATAGCTATTACCATATTCACCTTTAAGCATGGTAAAACTTGCTTAACATTAATTTCACCTTACGTGCAAATCTATCATGTGTTTCGTAAACATATCAAAGTTGTATGTACCAATTAATGTTTGAATATATATAATCAATTCTTGTAAGTAACCTTACCATTAAACATGAGTTTAGGGGTACCAACGTAATTTAGTATCCTATTATGACCACATTCACCTTTACTGGATTGCTCTGAAGCGTTAATTTCACCTTACGTGCAAATCTGATCCATGATAGCAAACATTGAGGTCCTTAATGCTAATATTGCTTATCAATTCCTGTAAGTAACCAACCAAAACATTGAGTCTTCAATAATTTATGTATATTTTAATTGATATTCACAATAGCTTAATATTGGTGTTATCTATACGGGTGTGCCTCGCAAATTCCTTTTTTGTTTTCAATAAAAGAATAACACGCCTTGTTAAATTTACTGTCCCACTACTACCTGGCATACTCATGGTTACTTCCAACAATAAAAAGCACACACGTAATAATGAACTTTTAACAAACATCTCATTCCCCTTGACAACACTTTAAGTTTACAATAAAACCTCTAGTCACGATTGTAATATGAAAAAATATGACGCACACACTGGTGATTATGTGATAATACTTGCTTTTCACAATACTTTAGGTAATGTGTTGTTACGATTGCATTGTATCGATGGACGCGGGACCGTTATTTACCTACTTATATAGAGATAAGATCGTGTAAGGTCGGGTAAGGTCGAATAAGTTCGGGTCACATTTAACCTTGAAAATAGATTTCTCGAAATTGACTGAAATCTGTGTACTAGGTTTACGGAACTGTATAATTCAAAGAGTTTAATTTGTGTTTTTACATATAAGTTTAAGAGACGTAGGTTTGTAATAAGTCTTGAACAGTGTCTCAAAGTAAAAGGATCTCAAATCCTGATATGAAGGCTTTAAGGAAAGCTGAATGTATGGCTAGTTAACATTATAATGAAACGATGAAAATACCTATTAGGAAAGATGATGGTGTGTCGTGGACCACATTAAACGAAAATCAGTTGAAGGAAATCGAATGTGAGAAACAAATAATAAATAAAATAGATATGATACAACAAAGATATTACAATATGTTCAGTGACAGTGCATGAAACTTCCCGTAATAAGTATATTGACTTAAATGTATTTTTTATTTATATATAGATGAATATTGTGGTTAATAAATTACAAGTTTTATAAAAGATATTTTATTTGTTAGATGACCTTGAAGTGTCGGCTTGAACTATAGATCGCACTGGTTCTTGAAAATTGATTTCTCAGAATTGAGCCTGAAATAGTGGGGGTAGCTAGATAACAATCTATTTTTCGGAATTATGACTCTAACTCGGTCAGAACAATGGATCGCCTTTGTTCTTTTCTTAGAAATAAAATTGTAAGCATAGATCTTGAAGCGTCAGCTTGAACAATGGATCACCTTTGTTCTTGAAAATTAATTTCCCAGAATTGAGCCTCAAATGGTGAGGGTATCTGGAAATTGATCTAACGCGGCCAGAAAAATGGATCGCCTTTGTTCTTTTCTCAGAGGTGTGACCTTGAAATGGGGAGAAACAGCTACCTGTGTTGCGAAACAGATTCCTGGTTTTGGGAAACGGCTATCTGTATTTGGGAAACGGAATCACTTGAGCTCAATGAACTTTGCTGGTGGCGTAAACTTGCAAAGCAAACTTCCAAGGATTGCTTGATGACCTTGAAACATGCTTAGCATAGACAGAAATCTGTATGATACCCCTAACTTTGAGAATTGTAATAAGATAATTAACAGGGCTTGAGACAGAGGTCAATGAACTTCCTAGAATTGATGGGGATCGTGACCTTGAAACGATTAATGAACGTTGGCCTTGAAATTTCCCATCAAAATTTGTTTTATAATCGACCTTGATTTGTTGGTGACCTTGAAGAGCATCCTCCTATATACCCCCAATTGAACGCTGGTGGAGGGAACGTGTGACCTTGAGAAACGAGAAGGTTGATCCCTATATGTAACCTTGAAATCCTAAGAATAAACTTTGACTTTAAAGCAGCGTGTGTGTACGTTAAGAACTTTGGTAATGAGAACGACCATTTCCTACCACGTGACCTTGAAGCGTCCAATTTGTACGGCAGTGTCAAAGACCTTGAAAACCAATCTAGTAGCTTTTCTAGTGCCTTCTTCAAATCTACTTACTTCAGTGACCTTGAGGAATATACGTTTATGCAGGCAATGTGTACGATGACCGTGACCTTGAAAAACCATGTAGTAGAACGTAGCGAGTGTATACGTGAGTTAACCTTGAGCAAAAACACTCGTACAAAAAGTATAGTAGAAACGTGGATTAGGATCTGTATAGCATATCTACTTACGACCCTGAAATACTCGGTAACTTTTTTATCGTCAATTTCAACCAGCTGACTCCTTTAACTTACCGGAATTTATGTACACAAACCATTAATTTATTTACACGACGTTCTTTGTCCTTTATATACATAAAATTTATTGTAGTGTTATATTTGCTGCCACCTTTTGTCTATCTGAGCAAACAAAATGGATAAGCACTGAAACCCAGCAATTTATCCTTCTGAAACTAAAAAACGAGAACGACAGAACAAATCGACGAACCATAACACAAAAATTTCCCCCGGATGGTTGAATCCTATCTATAATCCACAAGCAGTGAAAAGTGTTAAGCTCCCTCACGATATCTTCAGTCAACACCGGGTAGATTGTAAGTAAATTTTGCGTTCCGAACTTCTGACCTGTTCTCTTCACAGCTTAACTCTAACTAACTAATCGAAACACTAAACCCTTTACCCCACTAAAATCCCGTCACCTTTTCACCGCTACTCTAAAAAATCTTGCATACTAAAACTGCACAATAGACATTTCCCAGGAAAAAAATACCCTGCTTTTCAATAAGAAACCCTATTACTCCAACAAACCCTTTGTATGCTCCCTATTAACAACTTTATCCAAAATGAACTGATCAACTACAAGATATCGAGAATTTCTCAAAGCGTGGCAGACTTTAACGGCGAAATCACGTATTTTATATTTCATGAAACACTTAGTGTAACCAATTTAATTCTCAAAACAAAACTAGTTCCTTTCAACGTAATAAACACACAAATCTAAAACATAATTTACATTTATCGAAATTCTACAATACGATATCCAGATATATTAATATTCAAACAAAAAATTCTATGTCGAATTCCTCCACACGTGACAAGTGATAACGAAAATTAAATGATAGAGATGATGATAAGCATTGTGTTAATAACTTTGAACTTCTAACTTTACCATGCAAGTACTTATTTTAATGTTGTTTATGTATTAAAACACATATTGGCTGTTGTAATTCATCAGCATAATGCTTCATCATGTAATTTAATTAGTCTAGATATTATCCACGTTGGCATACGCAGCCATAAGGATAATAATGTAAGGATAGGAATTTAGTTGTTTGTCTATTAAACTAGAACTGTAACATAAGATGTAATGTTATAAAATCCATCCAGTGAAGTATTAAATACGTTACTTGAAGAACAAAGTATAACAATGTATTTGTATATAATAACAATTTACTATTACATGAGTGACATTTGTTGATATTTAGTTTGAATAGAATTGCTTTTAATTGCCCCCAGCTTATGACAATAGAAACGTACAATCAACAATGAATATTGTGCTGTCCTTTAGCATCGGTACTCATGTAGTAGGTACGTATGTAACATACACTGTTGTTAAGTGGCAATATTTGACAAAAAGTAACAATAGATGAACGAATGAATGGCAGTATGCTGTGAAATGAGGTTGCAAACATCTCTTTACATATTGCATTCGTGCAATTTGAATAACCCTTGATATGAGTAGCATTTGTCAACATAAAAAAGTACAGTTTTGTACAAGCATAACAACTACGAGTGGCACACATGTACACTGTATTACTTTTGCCTTGGGTCCGAAATTAAAATGTTTATTGTATTGACTTAAAAATGTGGTATATGCAGCTAAGAAAAATGTAGGAAGAGGGAGTTAAAGGTCTGAATTGTACAGCTTAATTGAAACAATCACCACATAATGATTGAATATATATTAATATATTGTTTTGAATTTACCCGTAAACGCTTAATCACTATCACACAAATCTTTACTTTTGTTGGCTTGACAATTAGAAAAATTGATTATATTTTCATCATTTTTAAGTAATATTTGGTGAATGAGGTCGCTTAAAGGAAATCGTCGGTACTTTGTGGTTTATGTATACGCGACTGGTTCGTATTCGGAATAGGAAGAAAAGCGCCGATAACCAATTCTCGTTTATTTCGAACATTGTTACAGAAAAACATTAATTCTTAATTAAACTGTTGGGGAAAGTGTTGAGTAAGTAGAATCGTTGTCGAATGACTTTACTGAAAATGTAGGATTTCGTTAGCGTTTAACTGCTTGGAGAACTTTAATTTAAAATTATATTAAACTTTATTTTTACTCTACAATATAAAGAAAGCATGGGCACGTGCGATAACAATAATTTAATTTCTGCAATTATTTTCTAACGTTAAGAATAATTTAGGGCGTGGAAATTAAAAATTTTAACTCTGACAGTGATATAAATTTAGTATTTGAGTTTTAAAACTTTCCTTTTAAATATGGTTTACAAATATTAGGTTTGAATTTAGTATTTATGTCAGTGAAGTGTAATTTGTGATTAGTGTTACTAACTTTTGAGCTCTATACAAAAATAGCCATTTTTAATACAATAAAAATATGACAAAGGACGGAGAGCATTTTTGTATTCATTTGTAATTAACTCATAAATAAAGAATTAGGTACATGTTAATTTATCATACAAAACTATAATTCAGGCACTTATTTGATAGATAATATACTTTTTAAAGCTAGCCAGGCACGACTCACTGCCACCAAAGGACAAAGTAGCATGACATTTTCTAATGATTCTGTCCAAGACGCAGTTCCTTAATAAAAATGCGACTAATGAGATTAAATGTACACAACTTTATGGTGCAACTAAAATAAATCGATCATATAAATGTGATGATTTTATCTTGGTAAGCCGATATTGTTGTAACTTGCACGCCTATCGGACCGACAAGGTTGGGTGCGTACATATAAGGACACTAAACTCATTCAATTTATTCGCATCCAATAAACTGTACTTTCACTTGGGGAAAATTCAAGACTTGCACATATCACTAGTCCCTTTTTTACCTTCCAACCTACACATACGTATGTATGTATGTAATCGACTTTCTTTCACTATCGCCAAATCGGCGTATTAGATCACTTTACAACTTTTGGCCAAGTTTGTAGTGCACCAGGTCTATAAATAAAATTTCGGTAGACCTTGGTTTTGTGTACTTCGAGATAGCGGTTAAAAGACGGCACTATTTTGTGAATAATTAACTAATATTAACCAGACCGGTGATAGATACTTTTATTATACAAATGGTTAAAAAATAAATTAAACTTTATAACAAACTAAACTTAAAACATTCTGGATAAATAATAAAATAACAGATAATAAAATAAAAGTAATTCTGGTTTGCCCTGTTTCTGCAGCTGTTAGGAACGACGCTGGCGGTTTATTTCCCCGTACTAGTGTCGCCCTCTATGAGTAAAAGTGTAAATTAGGTAATTACACAGATGTGTTTAGATGTGAAATAAATTCTTAAAAAAGTTAATTAACAGGTGTTATGTGGGTGTATCAGTATATTGGTGATGTGATCGGACGTTATACTGGAGGAGTTAACAGGTAAGTGAGTTTGATACTGTCCTCATTATGTAGGAAATTTTTGTTATGATAAGGACCACGTGGTTTGGTAACCGTTGCTTCTGAACCTGTGTATTTGATTATGTATATATTAATTAATTATGTCTGAATGATGTGTAATTCGGTTATGAGTACTTTTATGTCAACTTAATGTTCTGGACTGGTATCGTAGGATATATACCAGGCGAAGGGAATATCGGTTTTAACTAGACTGGTGATGGTTGATGGAGAGGATGTAATTAAGGAATTAGAGTATCCGAGAACATTCAAATAATTATTAGGTGGATTGACACACGATTCTGGAGTCTCATTAAGGGTCATTGTATTCGGAGCCTTAACCACCGCCAACGATGAAAGGGGTAATAACGTTTCAAGGGGTTGGTTTAAATAGAAGTAGTTAGATGTTCGGGGCAGGATGTCCATCGAAACAACTACGTCATTTTGAAATAATTGAAAAGCCCGTCTCGGTGCAAACTACAGCTAAGAAGTTGGTTTGAATTATAATACTTTTCTCTCTTGTAGAGGCTCAATATATCAAAGTGTAAGGAGGTTCACGTTGAGGGTTTTACACAAGCGTGACTCCAAAAGGGTGGTTGTAATACTACTGGGTTAAGGAACGTGGGTGGTGAATCGTTGAGGTGTTTACATGGGTGGCAGGTTTGGTTATTTAATTAGGGATACTGGTCTGTTCTGGCATAAGAAGTAAATCAGAGATGTGTATAATTAAGGGTGCAGGTCTGGAATATTTAGCATGATTGTAAGTGTAAAAGTTAAATGTTAGGAGTTACAAAAAAATAGAAATAGTGCTGTGATATGCAAGGTGGTCGGCTATTTGAAACAAAACTCTAGAGAGTGGGAACAGGAATGGACAACTGATAACGTTTATTAATAATAATACAGTTGTGGAAATAACTAAGAAATAAGGTTTGATAGGGATTATTCACTAGGATAGAAATTTTATGTAAAGGATTCGCAGGATATAGATTTGCAATCATATTTATTTAAGCTTTACATTTACTTCGCTTTATAAAGAAACCTCATGCAAAATTAAATTCTCTTTAAAAAATACGTCTACACTGATTCTTATAAAATTAGTCGTTATTTCGATAATCAATCTACCTTGGAAAATTTTTGCTACTAAATTACGCATCATATCAAAAATTGCATTGAAAATGATTAATCCATATGATTAAGGTCTGTCTAGGTATTTTTTTAACTTCGACATATGCAGCTGTTTTAGAAATAATTGACAAAAACCAAAAACTACCCTTATTAAACCTCTCCGCTCCGTCGCTGGATTTCTCCCAAAATCTAACCAGCTCTAAGTCAAATGAAAACAAGCTTAAATACAAACTTTTAAGTAATGGAGTTATCGTGAATACTGACATACACCACGCACGCACGCACGCTGGCACGCAAGGATGCGCGCACACACACACACACACGCATACACACGCACACACGAACACACGCACACACTCACACACGTACACACGTACACACGTACACACGCACACACGCACACATCACACCACCACACGCATACACCACACATGCACAACACCACACACACACACACACACACACACACACACACAACACACACAGCACCCAAAACGCACAACACGACACACACAGCACACACCACAACACACACACACAGCACACACGCACACACGACACGCCACACGCACACCCTCACCCACACCCACACCCACAGCCACACCCACACCAACAACCTCACCCACACCCACACCCACACCCACACGCACACAGACACACACACACAATGGCCCGTCTTGACGAAACTTGACCAAAAGTTGTAAAATGAGCTAATACGTCGATTTAGCGATAGTGAAAACAAATAAATCGCATAACCTTCTATACTATATATATATATATATATATATATATATATATATATATATATATATATAAACAATTTATTTGTAAAAAATGAAATTTTATGATTTTAAGACGTTGGTTAGTTAATGTCATTGTTTTACTGTGAAGGTGATTATTTGGGACTACAAATGCTCAAACACACGTGACAAAATGTAATTGCAATGGCTTTAGGGCATTGATTTATTGCATGGTGTTAAAAATGTCCAATATTTATACATGGCTTTATGGTCAAGAACTAATTGTTGTAGTTTTACGGAATTGTTCACCATTTGAAGTTAAAGATAACCAAAAACTTTACTTATCCACCAATTTTAGCGCATTTCTCATCACATGGACCAAAATATTTCGCCAAACAGAACATATTGTTGCTAGTTATCCTTGATACAAATTTGTACTGCCTTTTATCGGAATGTTAGAATTGAAAGTTTCTGGGTATTATGCACTTCCTTGGGAGACCATTTTTTGGGATCCTTTAACTTATTTAAACCAAAAATGGACATGCAGACACTAACTCTATGGTAAACAATAAGGAAAACGATCAGTATAGACAAAATACTTACAGTCCGATTTTCACGCAACGATGTGCGTACGCGTCGGACTGATAAATCTTTCTAAAACTTTCTGTATACAACAGTTTTAGCCATTTAATCTCTATTGCCATTTTTCATATTTCAAATTTTCGCAAATCTATGTTGTATCTGATTGACTGCATGGTGAGAGCCATTTTTTGTGATCTCTCTATCACTGGTGATATTAAGTTCCAATATATATATATGATATACTATATATACTTATGGTATATATCAATAAGGTAAACGTATATGTGTATTATGATATAAATGTTTGTCGTTGTTGTTGTGTGTGTCACTGTGTGTCTGTAAGTCGATGTGTGTTTGTGTCGTGTGTACTGTGTAGATGTGTGTGTGTGTGTGTGTGTTTCTGCTCTTGTGTGTTTGTGTGTGTGTTTGTGTTGTATTTATATATTGTTTATGTGTGTTTTGTGTTTGTGTGTTGTGTTGTTGTGTGTGTTGTGTGTGTGTGTGTGTGCTGTGGTGTGTGTGTGTCTGGTGTTTTGTGTGTGTGTGCTTGTTTGATGTGTGTAGTTGTTTGTGTGTTTGTGTTGTGTGTGTGTTGTGTATGTGTTTTTTGTGTTGTGTGTGTTTGTGTGTGTGTGTGTGTGTGTGTGTTGTGTGTGTGGTGTGTGTGTGTGTGTGTGTGTGTGGTGTGTGGTGTGCGTGGTGTGCGTGCGTGTGCGTGGTGCGTGGTGCTGTGTGTGTAGGTGTGTGAGTGTGGTCTTGCTGTGTAGGTGCGTGTGCTGTGTGTGGCGTGCGGTCGTGCATGGTACAAGGCAATAACCACATGTTATAAAGTAAATCACGCCTATAAATTGGTCTATCAATCTAGCGAAATTCATGATTCCTTAGAAAATGCGTAGCAAAGAGACAGGTTTACATTATTACGCAAAGTTTTTAGGGTAAGTACGATGCGTATAAGGACCATTTGTCAATATTGGATCTTAAAAGAGTTTGACCTATCGAACAGGACCGTTGGGAGACGGGAAAGTCGAGGCTTTCCCAACAATACTAAATCAAATGGTAGATAATTGATATAAATAGATGTAAATGGCATCGCAATTTAATTCACAAGTAAATCAAGACCACTGAGTTGGTTTCTGCATGTAGCAAGAACCATGCTAAGGACACCCTCATTGTTGCATAAATGTGATATCGTGTTGTCAAAAACCATAATGGTAAATTCTAGGCCATCGAAAAGAATGCGTTTTATTACTTTGCTAACAAAAGGGTTCATGAATTTTGATTTTGCATGTTTTGACAAAAACCTAATTTGGATCGAATACACCACAAAAGAGTGAATATTAAATTAACATTGAAGCATAATTTATGGTCATTATGGTAACGCTGTGGTCCCTTTCGTAGCGGAATTGGTGAATAAACATGGAATTTTCCAGTTTCCGGTCAAAAACCTATCTTGAAGTAATTAACGCCTTTGAAGTACCATATGTTATAAAATAAGAAAAATGATACGATCTTTTTAAGAATAACTCTAAAACAAAACGTAAAATTTTGTTCACTTCCGGAAGATTTGGTGCTACTTAATAGTAAAGACGTAAGCAACTAACCAATAGACCTCACGATTTCATTCCAGTGTTGAAAACGATGTCATATGAGTGTTTGCATTTTATGGAATGTGGAGGAGGTAAGCGCAAAGTGGGTAGTATAACCTAATTCCGTGGTAAAAATTACATGACTCGAGGAAGTTAGCTATTTATTTCGGCTAACGTGCATTGCGCTAATATGCACTTTCCGGATTTTCGGTTCAGGTTGTTAACACGATGTTTCCCGAAATACTTTGTCATACATATGAACAGTAGAGTAATTTGATGCGAAAGTTCGAATAAAAACAGTTTTAAGTTGAAATTTTATAATGAACATACAGCACAACGATAAGGGAAAAGAAGGCAACGGGTTTCATTCCTTCCCCAAAAAGGAGAGCGGGTTACTTGAGTGAGGAACCCGTTACCTCCCTAATGATAAGCAGGCCGTATTACCACAGCTCCATGCACAACTCCTAAAAAAGAAATGAAGAACAGCTTTTACGCTATAGTGGATGCTGTCACACATCGGTATGTCACTAGCTGTACATTAATAATCACAATTGCTATCGAAACGTTTAAAAACAGTAAAAAACATACCTACAAATAAACGATTTTAACCAGAAACGATAAGTATATTTAATCATGACTAAAAATCTTGAAACCTTACACTTACACATTCACACGATAGCCTCACCTAAAATAGTAATTCATACTTCTCTAATTACACCTTTTTATTGGATTTCCGTTTCATTAATGTTACCATTCAATTATGAGAACTTGTTGGTTTTTTTATATAAACTAAATTCTTAAACAATCTCGGGAGCAAGTATTCTACAAACACACATTGACTCCCCTCACTACTACCGTAGATGGCGTAGCGCGGTTACGTATTTTAATTAAAATCGAACATATCTACCGAAAAATATACAGAAGCGCAGTTATCACCTTCGAAGAGATTGCCACTGTTGTATGCGAAAACGTCACCCCAGTATTTGATCATATACAATTCTTTGAGGTGACAGCATCCCTTCGTGTACCCGCATATATGATTCCAAAAAATATAAAAGCTCCTCCTCTCTCAAGAAATCTTAATTCCCATGATTCCCCTCAGTACATATATACTCTTTGTTTTGCCGTAAACAAAAAGCGATGGGATATTAGTGTAGTATGGGAACTTTTCTTATTATTTGTGGTCCTCTATGGCGTGGTGCTATCTATTGTCGTTTATTCTATGTCACCCTGTATACAATTGAATTTGCGTAAAGTAATAACATTAAAACTTAGGAATACCTAAACGAAGAAATAATTTTTCAATTGATAAGTATTCTAGGTAATGAGATGCTTGATATGTCCAATGTTTTCTTGGACACATAATCCCGCACGTGTCAAGAAAGAGAGACTAAGATTCACTAACATTTGTACATTAATTTCTTTAAATATCCTTTTTATTCTGATTTTCTTATCCTCACGTGTTAAAGGCGCAGTTTGGTATACTTTTTCTTTTACACAACCCCGCACAAAAATCCAATTTCGTCATATTTGGAGACCTAAGCAATTGGTCCACCTCTACCAATCCACCGAACTCCAATTTAATAATTTTAATTAATGATTAAATTAATAATCTTCGTCTAGTGGCTAATGGTACATTTTCGTACAATCGTGGCAGTACGTTTATTAAAGAAATTAGTCAAGTATCTCTATTTACCCGGTTATCAAAAATGTAAGGACCAATTACATGTCTTCCTACAATTCCCCGTCAAACGTTTAAAGACCACCTATGTGTGTATTTTCTTAATTTATTGTAGCTTTCTGTCGTTCTCGATTTTCATCCATAACTGTCTCGCTTTGTTCAAAAGAAAGTTTCAATCTAACGAATGCACGATAGTCGGGAAGGGTTAAGTTGGGATATCGCTGAGCATATATTCTAGAGACCACAAAAGCGTTACCATCACCCTCTCCGATACAATAAATTATGTTAATTCTTTCTTGTTTTATAAATTTCATTTTAAACAACAAAACTCGTATTTACAACGATTAACAGTAACAACAAAAAAGAGTTTACAAATTATTTTTAAGTTGTTTCAAACTAATAATTTTAATAATAAACGTCAAATTCGATTATCTATCTAAATTAGAAACAAATAATTAGGTAGACGATATTTTTTATAATAACCTTAACAGCGTTGCTTTTTTTGCACAAATGGGTTAGTGTTGATTTTCTACACGTGAAATTCAAGAGTTCAATTCCAGCAACACCACATTTAACGTCAAAATCTTGAGACTACCCTTTACTAGATTTCTTTTCACAAGAAATGCAACATACTAAGGAATATTTGAACTTGATCTGGCTCCGCACCCTAACCCCCTAGTTGATACTGTTGAGGTCACAAAAACTGAAAAGTTAGTGTTTTACGGCTTGTTCAAACCTGTTGAAACCGGTCTGCGTGACTGGATGAAGAGTTCTCATCAATCTAGTATTTGTATATTAAATGTGTGATAAAAAATGATGGTACCACCATGTGAATTAATTTAACAGTTAGCCAGAAGAATCATCAGAACGTGGTGCCATATACACTGAGCGTCTTCGACACAAAAGAAAGTACTTTACGCATTGTTCAAACTGTTAAATAAAATTCGAAAATTCAGCCCGTGGACAAAATCATCAAACATTTTTTATTAAAGCGGTGT
>JARFJB010002026.1:785000-850000 GCA_036346205.1 Vesta saturnalis | reverse complement strand
TGTACATGAAGTGAATCATTTATGCTAGGTGAAATACAAAACAATTTGCAGAAACTTTATTTTATGCACAGGGTGAGCAAAGGCCTATTTTATATACATGCGACCATTTGTTATATTTAAGCAAGCATAACCGTAACAGTTAGTGTTTTACGGCTTGTTCAAACCTGTTGAAACCGGTCTGCGTGACTGGATGAAGAGTTCTCATCAATATAGTATCTGTATGTTAAATGTGTGATAAAAATGATGGTACCACCATGTGAATTAATTTAACAGTTAGGCAGAAGAATCATCAGAACGTGGTTCCATATACACTGAGCGTCTTTGACACAAAATACACTGATTGTCACTTTATACAATATTCAGCCCGACAAATCCGCCTGTGTGTGTGTGTGTGTGTGTGTGTGTGTGTGTGTGTGTGTGTGTGTGTGTGTGTGTGTGTGTGTGTGTGTGTGTGTGTGTGTGTGTGTGTGTGTGTGTCGCGTGTGCGTGGACGCGTACGTGTGCGTGTAGTGTACGTGTCGTGTGGTGTGCGTGTGCGTGTGCGTGCGTGTCGTGTGTCGTGTGCGTGTCGTGTGCGTGTGCGTGTGCGTGGTGCGTGCGTGTGCGTGTGCGTAGTACGTGCGTGCGTGTGCGTGTACGTGTGCGTGTGCGTGTGCGTGCGCGTGCGCGTGTGCGTGTGCGTGTGCGTGGGCTGTGTGGCGTGTGCGTGTGGAGTTGTGTGTGCGTGTGTTTGTGTGTGTGCTTCGCGCGTGTCATGTGTGCGTGTGCGCGTTCATGTTCGTGTATAGTCCGTGCAGAATTTTTCTTGTTTTGTACATGAAGTGAATCATTTATGCTAGGTGAAATACAAAACAATTTGCAGAAACTTTATTTTATGCGCAGGGTGAGCAAAGGCTATTTTATGTACATGGGACCATTTGTTATATTTAAGCAAGCATAACCGTAACAGTTTGTACTACAGGGCATCCCAGAATTCGCTACTTAAGCTGTTCGTATAGTATTGATATTAATCGAATTTGTGATATGTGCATAAGAGTAAATGCGAATTTCAAGTAACGTTTCAGATATTTTACATCTTACTATAAACCCACTGCTTTCTTCGGCGAGTTCTGCCGGCAACCCGATTATTTCATTAAGCCTACGCGACCCCAACGATCATTTAGCGCGTAACAATTTTCAATATCACCATCGGTCCTAAACACGCTCCCGTGCAAGTGTACAAAAATATGTAGGAAGAACGGGATGAATTATTTAACCACTTGCTACAACTTCAAAGCAGTTCCGTCGGTCAGGTGGAGATTGATGGGAAAAAGAAATAGGAACAAGAATGCATAAATTAAGGTCCAATAAAACGATCAAATACCTGTTAATTTACTTTTCACAAATAATTATCTCCTTTCCTATTTCGGTTATTTTGTTAGATACATACAATCTAATGTTATGTATCAATTACTGTTTCCATTAATAGTAGTTCAAGACGTAGCTTATTTAAAACAGGCAGAATTGTAACAGATTTTGTTTTTAGTAAAAATCTGAAAACATGTTTATAAAGCTCGCTTGGAAAAAAATAGCTTCATTTGGATGTTAAATAAATTTGACCTTCTTTTCACAAAAACCACATTTTTTTTTGTAATTTATGTTAGCCAAATTTGAATATTATTACATGTATGCAAGTTCAATTTTAGTATGTACCTTAATATTTTTCAGACGAAAAACATGCAAAATACTAATGCCGTTGAAAATGTTTTGAAATAAAACAAGTTAAACTAGAGGCAGAGAATTTACTTTAGGTGTGTTGATATTGAGAATATAAAAAGAGGCTCTATTTCATCTTTATGAATTCTAAATCCTGAACGAATTGTATGATGTAATAGCTAAAGATACGTACAAAATAAAATCTTCCATTTTGCACTTAATAACAGCATATTTTACACAAAAGTGTTATTGCCGACATCTCTTTTTTTCATAAAAAGCGAGCTTCAAAAGTGTATTCAACAAATAATGGTAAAACACAGAAATGCTTTTACTCTAGAATATTATTTTAACAAAAACAGGGATTTTTAACGACACTTATTAATTAACCAATGTAATTGTTGGTTTTAAAAACAATAGTAGGGTATGTAATGTTAAATTATTTGCTTATGATTCTACTTAAATTATATTAATAGCAATGCACTCTCACCGATTACTCAGAAAAATTTTAATATATTTACAATTTAGTTTTATAATTCACATTATGTGACATGTCTACACATACATAACAGACTTCATTAATTTAAACTCCATAATATTAGTTACAGATAATGGTTGTTTGCATTTGTAAATTCCACCCGGGATAGAAACGGTTTATGGTAGTTACCCAAAATGTTAATGTGCAGTCCGTGGAACAACACAACAACCCTGTCCTAATAATTAAACTAGTTCGATTAATAATCGACATCGAATATAGCCTACATATGCTTATATCTCAATATATACAAGCAAAATTATGATTTTATGGCATAAATATCCATTAAGTAATTTGTGTTAGACCAAGTATGAATAAAATGCAATTACGCAAATTGATCTGCGTATTCACAAGTTAAATTAAATTGTTCAGTATTAGATTTAATCGAATATTAAATTACGCAGGTATTGCAGGTATTGCATTGTGATTATTTCAGTAACAATAACCCTCTTATTATTGAGTTTAGCTGAAATCGAACAAGATTTCCCATTGAAAACTCTTTCAGAATAAAGGTTATACAATCTACAATAAATCGAAATTAACTATTTCTTTCATGAAATCGTCTTCGATGCGACTTCTCTCCCGAAGTCGTCACCGAATTATTACCTTATTATCTTCGACCACTTCTATCACTATTACTTCAATCCTTAATTCTATTCCGACCTGGTTGGAATCAGAAGCGTTATTTCTATCTTCCGACCCATTTGGGGCGACATACATTTTCTGACCATATTTACCAGACCAGTTTTCGTTAGAATACCTCATCTTTACCTTGGCAGATGATTAATCGCTCCCGTAAGCAAAGCACAACAACATCTGTACACTATACACTTACTCTAGTGCACTCTCGACGTAAACAAAGACATCTTAGTACACAAAACCCTAGTCTTTGCTTTTAGGTTGCGCCTAAAAAGTGTTGAGAATTTCTCTGGAATGTCCGCAAGGAGTACGCCTGTGTAGATATTTTCCTACCTCGTTTGTCTGAAATGTGTACGCCTGTTCAGTCTAGCATCATTCTAATTTAACCGAAGGGTGTATGTCCGTTTGATTAATTAACCTGGCATAGTGTTCTTCAGAATATCCCGTTTCTTTAAGATACTCCGGTTGAAACTGATATACCTGTGACCGTAAATAAATCGTGTATTCCACTCGTTAAGCACGAACATCCTGCGTCTCGTGTCTAGATAAAGAATTAAACCCGTCGCGGTCCTTTCATATGAACATCCTGTGTTTCGTGTCTAGAATACTTAATAAGGTATTACAACCCGCTTCCTGAAGGAATAAATAAATTACGTTAATTTAAACCAATTCCGATAAGCCCCTGAAATTAGAAGTTCCGATATAATTCCCAAAAGTACTACCGTTCCTCTCGATTTTCGTTGAAGCGATAAGAATAGATCGCAAATTGTACATAGAATATAAAACCTTTATTATATGTTTTATGATAGACACAAATTTATTGCATTTCGTAGAAGTAGTGGGGAAAATCACCAACTGTTACTCATCTAGTGCACATTTTTGTAGTTTATGATGCTGTTATTTCATATTACATTCATCTTGCTAATTAAAATAATTACAGCAAAATCCAGTAAGTTAAATTAAAAGTTCCATAAATAAAAGAAGTATTTCATTTTGTTCGCAGAGCACTTAGTAAACTAAATTCGTTCCATAAAAAATAAAGAGCCATTGTCCTCATAAATACGATTAAAATTATCAGTCCCTATTGTATACCTCTTAAAATAAATTTATATAAATTTCTACGTATATCCAGTTAGCTACTTAATGGTTAACGTAAATTCGTAAAATTTATAAGAATAAGAAAAGATTAATTTAATTACACCAAATATATAAAGAGCGTTAAGGAATTAATTTGTCGAATTACATATTTTGAATGACAATATAATATTAGAGTACTTACTCGTCCTTCCTTATTATTAATTATCCAATCCTGAGTGATTAAACACACGCTAAGAAGCTCTTACTCCTGACCACACATAACAGCAAATAATTAAAAAAAAGAAATAATTTTTAAGGATAATTATGCAACCTTCCCTGTAATACATTTATAAATAAAACAGGCAATATTGTAAAAATAACAACATTGTATCTCAGTTGGACCTTCTTGCCAGATAGAAGTTAATAGATATCAAGATGCGAACTTGAAAAAAAATTCCAGAGCAGTCCGCTTCTACGGGTGTACCGGGACTAAATGGAAAAAATTGCGGCCGATTCACTATCAAGCAAAAGAATTGGAAGTTGCCGATGTTCTATTGGAACCGAATGTAACATTTTCATACATCCAAGAAATCTAAAGCGAAAAGTTCTATTAATTGCAGAGCAAACGCTTCCTCTACGGATGACGTGCCTCTAATCAAACCACTTACGTAAGGATTACTGCAAATGGCTATTGTTTATGACCAATCTGGGCTAATCCTAATAGAGCGCACAATAAGTCACAAATAAGACGCATTAAGTGACCGTGTTTAATTGGTATGTACACGCACTCAAGTGCACGCATACGCACATACACGCACACTCACGCACACATATACACGCACACGCACGCTCACGCAAATCCACGCACGCTCACATACGCACGCGCACGCGCATGCACGTAAACGCACGTACAAGCACGCACACGTACACATACGTACGCGTACGAACGCGCACTCACGAGCACGCACGTAAACAAGCCAATAGGAACTCACATGCTCCCACACGCATGCACATTCACGCTGATACATGTACGCACACGCACATAAATGCAAATACAAGCACCCAGACGTCCTCACACGCACAGACACGTACGTAAGGGAACGCATAAGAACTCACACGCACACACACACGCATGCACACACGCACACGTTTGTGGTGTTCAAAATACTGGAAACGACTAAAAGACCAGCCACAAATACTATTGAATCCTTTGTTGGTTTTTGCGCGATAAGGCAAGGTTTTGTATCTTGGTACTCCTTATCTACACTCCTCACTTAGACTTTACGGTTTTGGTGCATTCCTCTTACTGATTTCAATCACAAAGCCAAAAAGGAATGTAAATGACCCAACCCTATAGTCGAATTGGTATCAATCAATCAAAATAACGTTATTATTTTTTAGTGCTTGATCCAAAAATTATTTGGACAAAAATGATGGATACATAGTCCATCATAACTTATTACATAATGTTATTATTTTGTGGATAGACTAAATCATTAGGCTAATGTTACTTGGAACCATGCTTAAAAAACTCCACATGTACGCAGAGAACTGTACTTTAAGACACTTTTTTGGCAACTCTTTTAAATTAGATTATATTCCTCTAATTTCTGATGGTAATAAGTTACGAAATTTTACACATCATCCACTAGTATTAGCTAATCTGTGATTATCTATATAAATTTTATTTTCAAATAAAATTGTAGACTATTAGCCAACCGAAAGGTATGAATAAAAAAATACACATACTCCATTGCATTACATTACGCGTCAGTAATTTTTATGTTGATGTGTGAAATTAGTAAATTATTGGAATCCTCATAAACAATCATAAGTTTTTCTAGTAGAACAATTTTTTGGCACAAACCGGCAGGAACGGAGCACAACGCACTCAATTTAAAGCCATCACATCCATACATAAGGTTAGATGACGATGTCTAATGCCCATAATATTGTTATGGCTGGTCCTACTAGAAAACTTTTTGGCATAATCGCAGATAAACGACTATACTTAAATTATTGGTTCAAGTTTTCCGATATATTCGTAAACATCCCTTGGGCGTTTCTTCCAGAAACCATATTCTTAACCATCCGATATAACCAATACATAAACAACTTAACTTAGATTAGTAAGTGCAGATAATTTCTTGTGACTGTTGCTGCGAAAAAGTATAACACAGGCACAATACGACAGAAACAAGGCATAAACCAATATACTAAGACATTTCACAGACACATATTAAGGGCGTCTGTTAATAGGGTTTGGCGACTGTCCGAGTATTGCAGGCTTAGTTCTCGGCAGAAAGATTTTCATAGAAATATAGTAGGTTAAGTGGGGTCATACCATTTGGATAAACTTTGCCGACTTTAAAATAAAGGCTTTTAAATAAAATATTAAATAGAGTAACTTTATGCTCGGGCACTCTTTGTCAAACGATTGAACAGAGAGGAGGCGAGCACGAGCAGCAGCCAACTTTCACTTTCAACTTTCACCATTACCGTCAACAGCGATTACAGGAACTTCGCCGATAATTCTACGTTAAGAAGCAGAGCCGCCACCGCACACAACTCAGGAAACGCCACCGGATACAGCAAAACTAGCAGACCTCCTAGGATCAACACCGAATCGAGAAAGCAGCACACAGCGAGGACAGACAACACAGGAAGGACACCGTAAAGGAGAGGATCGCGCAAAAAGGTACAATTAAAAATATATAATAATTTATGTTATTCGTTGATCTAACTAACAAAACCGCCCTCTAATGGTATACGGACTCTCAACTTCCAAGCCTTAACCCGGCGGGGTGTGAGGCTGCACCCCGGTGAGAGTCTACCCTTCTTTTCATAAATAATTTCAAACCGTCCCTACTCCACCCACCACCGACGTAACGACAATACTAAACCTCCGACCGCAAACGTACCTTTTACCGACGCCACCTCGAACATACGCTACGGTAACCGCTAGACCCACCACACCGACGACGAGGCAGACATACACATCCACCCGATCGCCAACCACATCCACTACATCCTCATCCTCCTGCACTTGCTCATCCACAAGTACCTCCTCCACCAAATCACCCCATCCTAAGTATTGCATCTGCAATATCTCCACCTCCATTAAAACTCAAAACAACTATACCAATCCCTACATTCCTTGAACTGAAGTTCAACCACAACTATACCGCTCTCCTAGTGACCACCACTTCCCTCCCAGTCAATGAAACCCAAACCAAACTCGAACAACTCTTTGGAACCCCAACCATCACCCCTCAACGACTCACCGGACCTAGACCTTCCTTCTCTGCCACTAACTCTAAATCCAAATCCTTCTCTTGTGTCATCCGCGGAGTTGACCAAGACATCACCGTCCCTGAGATAATCCAAGACATAGACCTTCCACACGTATCGCACGCCATCCGCATCATATCCAAAAGCACAAACAGATCCACATCCCTTATCCGAATCCTGACCAACTCCAAAACCACTCTCGACTGTCACCTAGCACGTGGAGTCTGGATGTTCCCCAGACACTACCTCTGCGAGCCACCCCATATCCCAAACCAATCCCTCCAATCGCTCCATCTGTACACAGTTGGCCCACCAAGCAGTAGAGTTCCCCACCCCCGAACCTTTAAGTGCCCATCCTGAGGCGGCAGCCACAAATCCCAATCCTGCACATCTCTTTCCACGCCAAAGTGTAACAACTGCGGCGTCTCTCACCCAACTTTCAGTTTCGACTGAGAAGCGTCGACAGATTCCCTCCTCCCCCTCCAAAGCCGCCAGAATTACCGCTCTCGAAACCTCCTCCGCCATCGACTTCACTTCCGAACCAGACGACCACACGGTTGAACGCTTCCGCCGCATCGACCAATTCCTCAGAACGTACGCCTTTACTCCCATGTTCGTCTTTCCTGATAAGGGCGAGCGAATTTTGAAACTGATCGACCGAGCAGCAATGGTGTACTTGAACCGACATGTGTATTCTACCTGGGTGGGTACACGAGTCATGTTTTCCACACCTATCCTAAGTACATCTCATACCTAACCTATAAGTACAATGGCTCTGACAATTGGAACAATTAACGCAAGGGGCGTTCGACGGAATCGCCCCTTACTTAAAAACCTCTTGACGACCGAAAAAATACAAATAATAGCCACAACAGAAAATAAATTAAATACACGAGGCACACTTAACATATCCCAATTCCACACGTTCCTCAATAATAACCAAAACAGGGGAAAGCGAGGTACAGCTCTACTGGTTCACACGAGATATCCCGCAACCATTTATACTCTACCGCAATACCTGCAACACCTAGAATGTGTTGCAGCCACGGTGCACCTTCCAGGCACTGCAATCATAGCCATCTCCTATTACAATCCACCTGGGAGAGATACCCTCTCAGATGAACTATTAGAATACATCGCCGACCTTCCTAATGCTGTGCTTCTAGGGATCTCAACGCTAGATACCAGCCAATTCGGGGACACAGCCACCAGCACTAACGGGGACATATTAGCCAACAACATTCTCCGCCAGCCCCTCTGGTGAGCGATAAACACAATGCCCACTTTCTTCAACTACCAGGGAACCTCCATAATCGACCATATCATATGCTCCGAGCCACTTACACAATATTTTAGCAACAAATTCCACTTAAGAACCACTATAACATCTGATCATCTCCACTCCTTATCAATACTACATTAGGACCAGCTCCCCCACCTACCCCAACGACGATCACAAGACGAGACTTCAAAAACGCAAACTGGGACCTATTTAACGAACAAGTCACCAACAACCTACCCAACGCCAACTTAGACACGTCACAGAACATAGCCGAAGCGATATGGGAACTTACACAACTAGTAACCGACGCAACAAACACTGCTATCCCAACAAAAACCATCGACGTTCACAAAAAACCACTCCCTCCATATATACTAACCATGATCAAACAAAAAAGACGAATACACAGACAATTCCTAAGATTCAGAGACCCAACCCTCAAAACAGAATATAACAGACTCAATGCTCACATCCGACTAGAAACAAACCGCATCACACAAGAGAACTGGATCTAGATAACCTCTAACCTAGACCACCGAGGCGGCCCAAACTTCTGGCACAAGTTCAAGGTCCTAACCAAACAAAAAACGACACCACGATCTCACATACTAGACCTACTGGACCTATTCAGCCTACATCTCCAGGACACATTTTCTACCCCGGACGACCAGTCGTTTGACAAAGTACTAATAGCTCACCTCGAACAAAACCTTGAGAGACCACGACAGCCAAACAATGCCCCACATACAGTAACACAAGAAGGTCCATTCTAAAATCCGATATCACCAGACACTGTACTCGACATACTCCACAAAGGCAGGAACTCAGACCCCGGACAAGACGGTCTCAACCGACTCATATTACGAAACCTTCCACAAAACGCCATTACACAACTCACACAAATATTCAACAAATTCCTATCTCTTTCATATTTTCCAGCCGGATGGAAATCCGCCCACACAGTCATGAAGGTCAAACCACACTCGGACCTCACTCAACCCTCTTCATACAGACACATTTCCTTACTCAGCTGCATGGGAAAAATTTCTAGAAACAATCATGTCCAGAAGGCCAAGAGTCTACCTCGAAGACAACAACTCCATCCCAGACAGCCAATTCGGATTCAGAGCCAACCGTTAATGCCACGGTCCACTTGTCAACTCTACACCGAAGTCTCCAGATCCGTTAATCAAAAATGCTGCTGCCTGGCAGTTTTTCTAGACATCAAACAGGCATTTGATAAAGTCTGGCACGCCGCACTAATCCACAAAACCCAAGAACTTAATATTCCAATACACTTCGTCCAACTCCTTCTTTCATACCTGTTTGACAGGTCTGAAAAGGTCAGGGTAGGCACAACCACATCCCAGCCGTTCACATCAACAGCGGGCGTACCTCAAGGTTCAGCCCTAGCCCCACTACTCTACCTAACTTACGCACACGACATCCCGAAACCCACAAACCAAGACATTACAGTAACCCAATTCGCAGATGACACTGCGATATGGGCGACCAGCCGGAAAAGTCAGACCGCGAACAGACTAATGTTCCAACAAACTAATGTTCCAACAAATACAACGATTCTCAAACTGGGCCAACCAGTGGAGAATCACCATCAACTCCAACAAAACTCAAACCATATTATTCCGACATCCTGACCTCACAAGACAACCTCGACAATCCACAAATAACAATAACCTTAAAATAAGAGACGTACCGCTACAAACCCAAGACACAATAGTATACCTAGAACTTACTTTCTCAAAATCACTGAACTGGGACCAAGACTCAAAAAGATACTTAACAAAGTACGCAACCGCGCAATCATGTTAAAAGCACTACGAGGACATGACAGAGGCTGCCACCCCAAAACCTTACAACATACATACAAGACATACATAAGATCACTGATGGACTACCGTGCGCCATTGTATGCGCCCCTCAAAACCAATAACCTTAACTCCATCGTCGCCTGCGAACGAAACACTACAGAACATCCACTGACTGGAATACAGAATTCCCAACGACTTGACAATACAAACAGCAGACATAAAACCCACCACTGATAGACTCAAGACACTACAAACAAAATTCACAAACCGCAGAGTCCATGGCAACACAAACGCTACCAAAAACATACCGAAAACCTACTGCACTAGCAACAGAAGGCTATACAACCCTAGGAAACCTAAAAAAAAACTTAAACACTTACCTGCACTACTGACAACTGCTAGACGACCTACCAGAAGACTTCGATAGAATACTTGACGAAACCCCTTACTTACTCCGATAAACCATTCCCCCCTTGCTATAATGGTGACAACCACCGCCCACGGAAGTGACCAACGCTCAAACTCGCAACACACGACACCCACACACCCAAACACAACAACTGACTACACCACTATATATATATATATATATATATATATATATATATATATATATATATATAAGTTGAAATAAAAGACCTTAAATGTTAAGGAAATAAAATTTTATTAACTAATTGCTTTGTTATCAGGCTTCGTAAAGGCTTAATACGTTTAAAACTCTTTGATATTTGCCAATATTTCGGAATCTTTATTTTTTCCTTTATCAAGCTTAAAACACCAATGAAAAGCAGACCCAGTTGCTACGTATACATCTAAGTTATTCTTTAACAAACTAGCCTGAGTTATAAGCTTCATAGATAAATTTACATTTGTGATTATTTACCATTAAACTGTCATTGTTAATTGATGATTAACAGAAGCTGAGTTACATTTAAAATTAATTAAAACATTTTAATTTTATACATGACAGGAACATGGCTTGCATGTGTACAATTTTTCTGTCAGTTGGATGACATATAATTTTTACTTAGGTTAAGTCACTGATATAAATAATGCAAATTTGCATTCTACAAAACTAATTGTCTTCAACATTAAAATTAGAGGATGTAAGAATATACTGCTGACAGTTGTTCAGTATCCGATTTGTGATTCATAGCGTTACCTCTTTTATGTGGCACATTTCCAGAAATAATCTGATTGTATACTTTTTCAAAATTAAGAATTTTGACATTGTTGAAATCGGTTGATGATTTAGTGTTCTACTGTGGTTTGCAAGAGCACAACTGTTGCTTTTTGTCAATTCTCAGTCACTTGTGTTGTGTAACCCTATTACGCAGCCATTGTGACATCTGTCCTATGTCCACTAAAAAATGTACGGCTATGAATCACAAATCGGATACTGAACAACTGTCAGCAGTATATCTTACATCCTTAATTTTAATGTTGAAGACAATTAGTTATTGTTGAATTCAAATTTGCCGCATTTATTATATCAGTGACTTAACCTAAGTAAAATCAAATGTAACCAACGTGACAGAAAAATTGTAACAATGCAAGCACATGTTCCTGTCATGTATAAAATTAAAATGTTTTAATTAATTTTAAATGTAACTCCAGCTTCTGTTAATCATCAATTAACAATGACAGTTTAATGGTAAATAATCACAAAATGTAAATGTATCTATGAAGTATAACCAGCTAGTTTTTAAAGAATAACTTAGATGTAAGTAACGTAAGCAACTTGATTTGTTTTAACATTGTTTTATTGTAGAACTTGATAAAGGAACAAAATAAAAAGATTCCGAAATATTGGCAAATATCAAAGAGTTTTAAACGTATTAAGACCCTAGTTAGCCGCAAGCCTGATAACACTAAGCAATTAGTTAATAAAAAAATTTTTTTCCTATATATATATATATATATATATATATTATATATATATATATATTTTAAAGGATAATGCTATTTCTGTTCAGAAGGCAAGGTAAAAGCCAAAATGATAATATTTATTACTATTTTTATATATTTCGTTAAAAATTTTAACCTTCATCAGAAAACGTAATTAAATGGAAAATTACTGGTGAACAAATTAATTGATTGACGTGAGTGACATAATTGTTAAAATTTTAACCGAAATATATAAAATAGTAATAAATATTATCACATTTTGGCTTTTTACCTGTATGCTACTGGAACTAGGAAATCCCAGCATTATCCTTTTAAAAATATAACACCTAGTTATTAAGAATTATTATATATATATATATATATATATATATATATATATATATATATATATATATATATATATATATATATATATATATATATAAATATTAATATAATTAAAGATAAAATAACTTTTTTCACACATAATAGATATTTATGTATTAAGGGCATAATCAGAAGATTATGGCTCAGGGAATTTAAAGCCCGACGAAGAGGGCTTTTATTCATGAGAGTCATAATCATTATGCCCTGGTACATCAATGTTTTATTTTATTTTTCACCATGAAACTGGAACAAAATACTGAAAAGATTCAGTATTTTCGGCAAGTTTTTAAATGCAAATGCAGTGAAATAAAGTCGACAGTAGGCTAATTTGTTGTTACTAAGATACTGTGATATTGCTATTATATCATGTCATGTGTTTGTGTCAATCAGCTTTAGCATCAATGACAATTCCGTGCTATAAAGACCAATTACACCCGCATTTGAGGCGTAAGAACATAACAAAATTGAAACTAAACAATTCCTACACAAAAACACCCAAAAAAAAGCAGACCCAGGGCTGAAAAGGGAGAAGACCGCGAAACTGCCTGCAGTAATAAGAACTAAGTAAGAAAATAAGTAATAAAATGTCTAATAAGCTAATAAACGATCTATTAAAAAAAAAAACTTTATGCTTAATAAAAAATAATAGAGATATGAATGTGTAGTGGTCATTGGACTGAATATAAATTTTTTTTGCACTTCCGAGACTAAAATAGATACTTTAGTCTATGTCTACAAAGACTAAAGTGGGTCATTTGTTCCCTAGAGATTAAATATGGACTGAACCCTAGACAGTTCATTGACAGATGTCAAACTTTAAACATTTTTTACGAAACATTAACATTAATATTATTACAATTAATAAATATCGGACTATTGATTTCCGAAACGATACTGCTGGATGTAAGGTTGAACGCATTTCCAAATGAATCAGCGCCTGTGGTCCTGGGAGTGAGGTAGCAGGTGTTTTTTGATCTCCTCCACCTCCAAAATTTTTCATTCTTATTATTCAGAGAGTCTTCTGCAACAGTTGCAGACTTCCATCCCCATATCTTTTTAAAACGTCAACAGTCGCACCTGAATCAGCTAGTAGAGATGCAGAGGTTCGCCGCCAACAATGTACTGTATATGACAACGCATTTGGTAGGTTTAAGAATGTTCCAACTTTCTGGGGCAATTTTCCAAATATATTCTTTCCTACAGGATGCACTGTACACTGTTATATATATATATATATATATATATATATATATATATATATATATATATATATATATATATATATATATATATATATATATATATAATATATAATATCTGAATCTTTTACAACGAAGTTCCTCTCTGTTCCACTTCTGGTAGCTCTAATATTAACAAGAAGTGTGTTGCCCAAATCAGTCACATCATTAATTGACAGTTCGACTAATTCAAGTCCTCTACAAGCCCATGACACACCAAATATGAGTGCTGCCTACAAAAAAATCATTATTAAAAGTAGGTACAAAGATTTTTGGACATACTCACTTTTGTCATCTGAAGCTTCCTTTAGAAACGTATCAATCTGTTTTATATTTAGTACCTTTGACTTCTTCGCTTTGTAACCAAAATGTTTCCTTTTCAGAAGTTTTGTCAATTTGTGGAATTTACTTATATCAACGTTATGTTTAACGTTAAGCATAGTTTTTAACATTGAATACTGGGCCCACAATGTAGAAGCAGCAAATTTGTTTACCTTTTCATTAAAAAATACCAGGAAAGCATCTTCGTTAAAATTTGTAATTTTCGTTTCACAGCACTACTTTAAAAATATATCATACCCTTTATCGTAAATTTTACAGGTGTGGAAGGCAGTAAGTCTTCTAACGCCTCTTCAGCGGCTTTTTAAGATCAAATTCGTCGTACATATTTATAACCCTTTCGTAAAATTCTTTTCAGATATGGCTACCGCCGTTTACTAAATACCATGCTAACCGACTGCTTTTTTTTCAAATAGCAAGATTTCTGGCTCATTTTATACAAATTTGTCACATTGACACGGACAAATTTGGAATCATTGTACATAAAAAATAAATACTTTGGAAGTGCAAAAAATAGCGTATATACTTCGGAACCAAAGTGCCTGAATCCCTTGAGTGGTTGTTGCCCTCGGGCTTCGCCCTCGAGGCAACAAACTCCACTCGCGGGATTAAGTGCTGCACTTTGGTCCCTCTATATATAATATACTATATCTACGTATATTTTTAGTAAGTTTTGCAAGCTTAATCAAATAATCAAGAGTATTATGTGAAACTAATCAGTCTTTCAACTTTTAAAGAGTATTTCGTCTTGATATTATACTCTAAAACTCAACAACTTTGAATATTTGTTTTTATTCGCATATATTATGGTCAGCCTTCTAGCATTTTCATGCATTTCAACTAAATGAAAGTAAATTACACATTTATAAAATGAGGTTACTACACCCGTATTGCTTGACTTTTACATATAGTATGGATAGCAAGGGTTAACATCACAATACTAATTTAGTATCAATTAAGCAGCTTATCTCATTATCTTTTACGCTTTCAAAAAAAGTGTGGAATTAACTATATCTTGTTGTAAATAAATTATCCTAAGTATGGAAACATGAAACTTAAGGTGAGTTGTTTACGAAAATTGTTTTGAATATAACACACAACTTGTATGATATAATATATACAATACAATACAAAAGTGGATTTTACTTAACAAACCCAAATATTAGTCCATACAAACCAGACAAAGCGTTGAGTTAACAGAACCTTTGTAAACCTATACAAAGCGCAGAAAACAAGAAAACAAAAGCCATGAATCAGTAAAAGATAAAAGAAAAAGTTAAAAATTTCTACTGTTATTATTCTTTAAGTGTATATTATTCTTAAATAAACTAGATTTAGGTTAAAAAGTGTATGCAGTTCTATACAATAATCAAAATTAGCAAAATTTAAGTTTTTTACAGGCCAACCCACACACACGCACGCACGCACGCACGCACCCACACGCACACGAACACGCACACGCACACGCACACGCACACGCACACGCACGCACGAACGCACACGCTCACGCTCACGCACACGCACAAAGACACGCACACGCACACGCACACGCACACGCACGACGCACGACACACGACACACGACACACGGCACACGACACACGACACACGACACACGACACACGACACACGACACGACACACGACACACGACACGACACGACACGCGACACACGACACGACACGACGACACACGACACGACACACGACACGACACACGACACACGACACACGACACACGACACACGACACACGACACGACACACGACACACGACACACGACACGACACACGACACACGACACACGACACACGACACACGACACACGACACGACACGACACACGACACACGACACACGCACACGACACGACGACACGACACGACACACGACAACACGACACGACACGACGCACGACGCGACGACGACACGACGACACGACCGACACGACGACACGACACACGACACACGACACACGACCACGCACACGACACGCACGACACGCACGACGACACGACACGACACGACACGAACACGACACACGACACACGACACACGACACACGACACACGACACGACACACGACACACGCACACGACACGACACACACGACACGACGACACGACACACGACACACGACACACGACACACGACACACGACACGACGACACGACGCACGACACGACACACGACACACGACCACACGACACACGCACGACACGACGACACGACACGACGCACACGACGACGACGACGCACGACGCACGACGCACGACGACGACGCACGACGCACGACGACGCACGACCACGACGCACGACGCACGACGCACGACGCACACCACGACCACGACCACGACCCGCCCGACGGAAGACGGACGACACGACCACGACGCACGACGCACGACCACGACGCACGACCGGAAGACGGACGACGCACGACCACGACGCACGCGGAAGACGGACCGACACGACGCACGACCACGACGCACGCGCAAGACGCACGACGACGACCGCCACGACGCACGACGCACGACGACGACGCACGACGCACGACGCACGACGCACGACGCACGACGGAACCCACGCACGACGCACGACCACGACGCACGACGCACGACGCACGAGCACGACGCACGACGCACGACGCACGACCACCACGCCCGACCGCACGACGCACGACCCGCACGACGCCCGACACACGACACACACCACACACACACACGGCACGACGCACGACGCCGACCACGACGCACGACGCACACCACGACGCACGACGCACACGCAACGGACGACGACCCACGGACGACGGCGCACGACGAACGCGCACGACGCCCGCGACGACCGACGACGACGCACGACCACGACCGCGACCGGACACAACGAACGGACGACACGAGACGACCGGAGACACGACGGACGACGGACGACGGACGACGGACGACCGGAAACGAAGAACGACGCACGACCACGACGACGCACACGACGACGCACACGCCGACGCACGACGCACGACGAGACGACGACGCACGACGACGACGACGACGACGACACGACGACGACGCACGACGACACGCACGACGACGACGCACGACGACGACCACGACCACGACACGACACGACGGACACGGACGACACGACGGACGACGGACACGACGACACGACACGACGACCACGACACGACGACGACGACGACGACACGACGCACGACGCACGACGCACGACCGGAACGACGACGACCGACGGAACGACGACACGACACGACGGACACGGACGACGACGACGCACGACGACGACGCACGACGCACGCGACGCACGACGCACGACGCACGACGCACGACGCACGACGCACGACGCACGACGCCGACGCACGACGCACGAACCGCACGACCACGACGCGCACGACACGACGACCACGACGCACGACGCACGACGACACGCACGACGACGACGCACGACGCACGACGCACGACCACGACCACGACGACGACGCACGACGACACGCGCACGACCAACGCCCACGCACGACGCACGACACGACCACGACGACGACGACGACGCACGACGCACGACGCACGACGCACGACGCACGGACGACGACGCACGCGACGAACGACGACGACGCACGACGCACCGACGCACGACGCACGACGCCGACGCACGGACGCACGACGCACGACACGACCACGACCGCACGACGCACGACGCACGACGCACGACACACGGACACGACACACGAACACGGCACGACGACGACGCACGACGCACGACGCACGACGACGACGCACGACGCACGACGCACGACGCACGACGACGCACGACGCACGACGCACGACGCACGACGCACGACGCACGACGCACGACGCACGACGCACGACGCACGACGCACGACGCACGACGCACGACGACGCGAGCGACGACGACGACGACGCACGACGCACGACGCTCGACGCACGACGCGACGACCACGACACACGACACGACGACGACGACGCACGACGCACGACACGACACGACGACGACACGTCGCACGACGCACGACGCACGACGCGACGCACGACGCGACGACGACGCACGACGCACGAGGAACGAACGACGCAGACGCACGACGCACGACGACACGACGCCGACGCACGACGCACGACGACGACGACGCGACGACGTACGACGAGAACGACGGACGACGACGACGGACGACGGACGACGGACGACGACGACGGACGACCGACGACGACGACGACGACGCACGACGCACGACGACGACGGACGACGGACGACGGACGACGGACGACGGACGACGACGCACGACGACACACGACGACGACACGACGGACGACGACGACACGACGGACGACGACGACGCGACGGACGACGGACGACGGACGACGACACGACGCCCGCCGCACGACCCACGACCCACGAGCACGGACCCCCGCCCCCCACGGAACGAGCACGACGCACGACGCACGACGCACGACGCACGACGCACGACGCACGACGACGCACGACGCACGACGCACGACGGTCGACGCACGACGCGACGCACGACGCACGACGCACGACGACGACGCACGACGCACGACGCACGACGCACGACGCACGACGCACGACGCACGACGGAAGACGCACGACGCACGACGCACGACGCACGACGCACGACGCACGACGCACGACGCACGACGGAAGACGGACGACGCACGACGCACGACGCACGACGCACGACGCACGACGCACGACGCGCGACGGAAGACGACGCACGACGCGACGCACGGCGGAAGACGGACGACGCACGACGCACGACGCACGACGCACGTCGCAGGACGCACGACGTACGACGCACGACGCACGACGCACGACGAACGACGCACGACACACGACGCACGACGCACGACGCACGACGAACACGCACGACGCACGACGCACGACGCACGACGCACGATGCCGACGCACGACGACGACGCACGACGCACGACGCACTACGCGCGACGCACGACGCACGACGCACGACCGACACACACACACACACACACGGCACGACGACGACACGACGACGACGACGACGCACGACGCACGACGACGACGACGACGCACGACGCAGACCCACGACGCACGCGCACGACGAACGACGCACGACGCCGACGCACGACGCACGACGCACGACGCACGACGACACACGACGGACGACGGACGACGACGACGGACGACGGACGACGGACGACGGCACGACACGACGACACGACAGCACGACGCACGACGCGACGCACGCACGACGCACGACGACGACGACACGACGACACGACGCACGACGCACGACGACGACGGCGACGGACACGGACGACGACGACACGACACGACGGACGACGGACACGACGACGACGCACGACAGACGACGGAACGACCGACGCACGACACGACAACGACACGACGGACGACACGACGGACGACGGACGACGGACGACGGACGACGACGACGACACGACACGACGACGACGCACGACGCACGACGCACGACGCACGACGCCGACGACGACGCACGACGCACGACGGAGACACGACGCACGACGCGACGCACGACGCACGACGCGACGCACGACGCACGACGCACGACGCACGACGACGACGCCGACGCCGACGCACACGCACGACGCACGACGACGACGCACGACGCACGACGACGACGACGCGACGCACGACGCACGACGCACGACGCACGACGCGACGCGACGCGACGCACGGACCGACGCGACGCGACGCGACGCACGACGACGACGACGACGCGACGCACGACGCACGACGCACGACGCACGACGGACGACGGACGACGGACGACGGACGACGGACGACGGACGACGACGACGACGACGAACACGCACGACGCGACGACGACGCACGCACGACGCGACGCACGACGCGACGCGACGACGCGACGACGACGACGACGCGACGACGCGACGACGCCGACGCACGACGACGACGCACGACGCACGACGCACGACGCCGACGCACGACGCACGACGCACCGACGCGACGACGACGACGCGACGCGACGCACGACGGACGACGGACGACGGACGACGACGACGACGACACGACGACGACGGACGACGACGACGACGACGACGACGAGCACGACGACGGACGACGACGACGACGACGGACGACAGACGACGGACGACGGACGACGGACGACGGACGACGGACGACACGACGGACGACGGACGACGGACGACGGACGCACGGACGACGGACGACACGACGCACGACGGACGCACGACGCACGACGCACGACGACACCCGACCGCGCGACGCACACGCACGACGGAACGACGACGCACGACGCACGGACGCACGACGCACGGACGCACGACGACGACGCACGACGCACGACGCACGACGCGACGCGACGGAAACGGACGACGCCGACGCAGACCGACGCACGACGCACGGACGCACGACGCCGACAAGACGGCCGACGCCGACGCACGCACGACGCACGACGACGACGCACGACGACTCACGACGAACACGCGACGCACGACGCACGACGCACGACGCACGACGACACGACGCGACGCACGACACGACGCAGCGACGCACGACGCCGACGCCGACGACACGACGACGCGACGCACGCACGACGCACGACGCACGACGCACGACGCACGACGAACGACGCACGACGCACGACGCACACGCACGACGCGACGCACGACGCGACGCGACGCACGACGCACGACGCCCGACGCCGACACCGACCGACACACACGGCGACGACGCACGACGCGACGCACGACGCACGACGCACGACGCGACGACGACGCGACGACGACGCACCGCGCACGACGACGGACGCACGACGACGACGACGACGCGACGACGCGACGACGGACGACGCACGACGCACGACGGACGACGGACGACGGACGACGGACGACGGACGACGGACGACGGACGACGGACGACGGACGACGGACGACGGACGACGGACGACGGACGACGCACGACGCACGACGCCACACGCTCACGCACGACGCACGACGCACGACGCCGACGCACGACGACGACGCACGACGACGACGGACGACGGACGACGGACGACGACGACGGACGACGGACGACGGACGACGGACGACGCGACGACGACGACGGACGACGGACGACGGACGACGACGACGGACGACGGACGACGGACGACGGACGACGGACGACGGACGACGGACGGACGACGACGACGGACGACGGACGACGGACGAACGACGGACGACGGACGACGGACGAGACGACGCACGACGCACGACGCACGACGCACGACGCCGACACGACGCACGCGACGCACGACGCACGACGCACGACGGAAGACGGACGACGCACGACGCACGACGCACGACGCACGACGCACGACGCACGACGCACGACGCACGACGCACGACGCACGACGCACGACGGACGACGCACGACGCACGACGCACGACGCACGACGCACGACGCACGACGCACGACGCACGACGCACGACGCACGACGCCAGAAACAGCGAATTGTTCTTTCTTATCAAGAAACTCTTATGAGATTGACAGCTTTACTCATGAAGAATCTGCTGGAAGAAATGAAATGCCGGAAAAATTGGAATTAATCTCACAACCATCTACATCTATCATAAGCAAGCCTGAAAGAGCTGACTGTTCTGATCCGGTAAGCGAATCTAATGCAAATTATAAAACTGGCAGTGTACCTGTGTGGAAGGCTCCTACTGGAAAGCATGCATGTTTTCAATTTACGGGTTCCTCGGGCGTCAATCTACAATACGCTGCTGCCCTTGTAGGGTGTACTTCCTATGATTTTTATACTGCATTCGTCACTGATGAGATAATCGAAGAAATGGTGCTCCAAACAAATTTGTATGCTACGCAAAAATTGTGTGATTTGAATGATGTGAGCTCAAACTCGAGCCTGCATAAATGGACACCAATAAATAGATCTGAAATGAAACAAATGCTTCTAGGTTTCATGGGCATGGTGCGAATGAACACATTGAGAGATTATTGGAGCAAGAACCGTCTCTATAAAAATGAAATCGCGCCATCGACAATGAGTCGTAATCGCTTCGAAATTCTGCTACAAATGTGGCATTTTGCTGACAACTCTCAATGCCCAGAAGGTGACCGACTACACAAAATCCAAGTGCTGATAAACGATCTGATAGCTAAGTACCAAGAAATATTTACACCTGGAGAAGTAATATGTGTAGACGAAACTCTAATACCATATCAAGGCAGGCTCATTATGAAACAATATATACCCAATAAAACTCACAAATACGGGGTTAAAGTTTTCAAGCCCTGCTATGACCGTGGATTTACATACAACCTCAAGATACTTATATGCTGGCAAGGAGAGGGACAGCAGACAATCAGTACCAACGTCAGTGGTACTGAATTTATCACAAAATTTGTTAGATCAAGGGCGCACTCTAGTGACAGATAACTTCTACACTAGTTTGGAGCTTGCCAATCTGTTGCTGGATAGGAAGCCTCACCTCATTGGAACACTGCGTTCAAATAGACGAGGAAATCCTCTACAAGTTACGACAAAAAAACTGAAAACGGGTGAAGTTTGTTCACTTGAAAATGAACGTGGCATTTGGATTATCAAATGGCATGACAAGAGGGACATTTTAATTCTTTCAACTAAACACTCAGCAGAAACAGTTGAGGTGATGAGACATAGAGGAAGCGTAAATAAGCCTGAAGCGATAATCGCCTGTAATGCAGGCAAAGGATCCATAAATCTTTCCGACCAGATGTCCAGCTACAGCACTGCTTTACGCAGCACAATAAAGTGGTATCGCAAGATTGCAATAGAATTGTTGCTTGGCACTACCGTCGTCAACGCACACTTCATTTACAAAACTATATCTGAAAAAGATATATCGATTACTAAATTCAGAGAAAATATCATTGAAGGACTATTAGCTGGAGAAACCAGTGCTATGAATGAAGAACAAGCAAATCTCATCAATGATACTCCACAAAGGAAAAAACAAAAAATGACGCACATATTTGACCCAAAGCCGGGAAAAGCCAGAGAGAATAGAAAATACTGCAGAGGATGCTATAGAAAAAAACAACAGGGCTTGATTGAAAAAACAAAGTGAAGAAAGTGACAACATTTTGTAAAGACTGTGTTGGTATGCCTCATTTTTGTATTGATTGTTTCAATATTGAACATAAAACTGTGTAATTTCGTATTCCATAAATAAAAGTTTTTGAATCCAATGTGTCCAATCATTCAATTCTATGAATTTATTTATTTGATTCTGCTAGGCACGACGTGGGCTCAAAATAAAAACTGCAACAAAAAAATCAAGTAACTCTCATAACGCCAATTAGCACAGGGGCCACAGCGGTCATGCAGAATAGGTTAATGCCATGTAACAGCGCCCACCAGTGTACACACTGAGTTTGTTGTCGGCGGACACCGGTGTCCGCCATGGCCTGGCGGAAAAATGTGAAATAGTCACCGGTGTCCGCCGTGGCGCTCAACCTGTTAATACATTTTAATCGTATGTAAGCAATTCGCTTCACGGAGACCGGTCGATAATTAAGGAATAATTAGAATAAATCCACCACCGTAGTTGGATTAGTCAGTTTTAAAATATACGCTTAATGCAAGTAAGACCATAAAAGCGTTGCTTTTAGTAAAAAAGCAAATCGTGTTCTTGTTAAAATATAACTTCTGTATTGAACAAACGGGTAGTTTATCTCGTACTTGACAATTTTAAGCAAGAAGCGCGATGCGAATGCATAAGTAACACTCAGAGAGTAGTCATATCTAATACTCAAGAGTGTAAGAACTCGCCACCATTTGGGTTTGGATACAATTCCTGCTAATTACTAAAGATAATTAGAATAAATCTTAAGGTACTATGATTGTAAATAGTTAATTAGAATACGCGAACCCTGTACATATTCATTTAGTCAATTTAATTCCATTTAAACAAAAACGTTTCAATAAAATAAAACCGTGAAAGCTTTTATTTTATAAAGGCAAACTGAACTCGCATTTTCGTTCACATACAAAACAGTATCTTTAAAATATCAATTATTTTAGAAGGACTTCGTAGTTATAAAAGAGCAAAGACCCGGCTATCCTGCTACCCAGTATTAAATAACGGCATGAAAATATTTCCTTCCGGCTTCAAAATTTTTATTTATTTTTTTATGATAACTAGTTTCAATTAAAATTAAAATAGGTCATTTGCAAGTATAACCACCACTATTAACTATATTTTCACAGACAATCCAAAGGGTAAAATAGAGGGAAGCTACCGGTAGGACCTAAAGACGAGACCACCCGATTCCGATCCAGCCGAAAATAACTTTTTAATTTTGAGTCATTAACTGTTCAGAGTGTGAATACTTAGTTTTGTAAGAAATAGGATAATATATGTTTAAACCCTTATTAGACTATAATTCAGTGTGAGCTACCCTAATACAGTGATCAACCCCAGCATATAAAAACGCAGACGCAAGAACCGATTGAGCTACTTCCGAGGGAAATTAAAGTCAAATCAATTTCATTCCCGAAAAAGGTGTTACAATATGACGTATGCAAACGCAAGGAAGAAAGTCTGCAGCTGTCACATTGTGAGAGATTAATCAAAAATATTTTGTCAAACTTTTGTCTATATCATCTACTGTCACCCGAAAAGTTAAGAGTTAAATTCCATTGTACAGGGTGTTTGCTACAATAACATACTATTTCGATTGACCATAACTCAATTCTTTTAATTGTAACACTCTGTAACTTTAAGCGATTCAGAGAAATAAATTTTCTTTCGATTTTATTTTGGGTTTCCTATACCTAAAGTTGACACTTTAAATTATTGCAGTTTTAAGAATACCAGGACCGTATTATGGGCATCGCAATTTTGGAAGGCTATGTTAAATATTCCGAGAGCCGCCATTCCTGCATATTGCAAAATTATCATTAAAATAACAAGTTGATCAAATCTTCAACACAAAGCAACGACTTATTTTTATTACAAAACTTGAACACCTATATAATGAAATTAATACAAGAAATACCAGAGAAATGTACAATAACTTTTCAAACACAGCATTTTGTTGCAGGCACAGGTGAATTCGATCCCTAAATGAACGTTGAACATCACTTGGTGAAAAGCATCACGAATTATGTCCTTCATATCTTCGCTAGTAGTTGTTGGAGTTTGGAACCTTATATTTAAAAAGTTTCGAACATTCAGCGTCGAATGTGGAGGTGCACCATCACGTTGGTACCACAATCTAGGGATAGTATTTTGAGGGACATTTTGCACTAAATCTTTAAATTCATGTCAAAAAGTAGAGATATATTTGACCATTAGGATGGTCCCGACAATTCCACCCACCACGTTTATTGACTGATATTAATGATCAACTACACTGTTAGGAATTGAGGTTTGTCGATAGCGTAATGATGGAAATTTCGCTGATTAGGAGGCCTCTGGTACGAAAAGCCGCCTCATCGGCACAATTCAGAAAACCTGGTTAGGCATTCAATTTATTATTAATCCACTCACAAAATTTCCACCGGCTTTCTAAATCTTGCAACAAAAGTTTTAAATGTTTTTGGGTATAGTGGGATGGAATTCATTGCTTTTCAAATTTGATACAGATGTATGACTTGGATCAACAATTTGTTGAGAAATTTTCGAGTGGCCTGGTGAGGATTTTAACCACTGCAGCAGCAACCATTAATGCACGCATACGTTTTGTATAATTAACGTTGCCTGTTGTTTCAAACCTCCCTTTGAGTCTTTCGAGCTAACTTCAGTAGGTGTCTTCTGTCCGGATACTTCTGAGAATAGTTTCGTGATGCAAGAATTCAGTTTCTATCACATTCTGCTAATAAATAGATCATATCAATACACTCTTCCCTAAAAAAATTCATTCTGGTGCATAAAACAGTGAGCTTATGCAGCACAACAAAAATACTAATTCACTATGATTTCTTATGACATCATTGTTTTTGTTTTTTACAGTTGCTTTCGCAGCCCTCTAAAAAATTGTCATTCGCACAACACGGTCCTGTTATTCTTAAATCTGCAATAACTTAAAAAGTATCAACTTTAGGTATAGGAAACCCAACATAAAATCAAAAGGAGAATTTATTTCTCAACCTAAATCGCCAAAATAGAGGGTGATCCATTTAAAATAATTTCGTTATGCCCAGTCGAAATATTAGGTCATTGTACCACCGTAGCAAACACTCTGTACAACGGAATTTAACTTTTAATTTTTCGGATGACAGTAAATGGTCTTGACAAAATATTTTGGATTAATCACAATGTGGCCGCTACAGATTTCATTCGTTGGGTTAGCAAACGTGATATTCTTCCTAAAAAGTTGAATAACTCTGTAACGGCTGCTCCTAATCAAAAAACAAGACATTACCAGATAGGCAATTCATAACAGAATAAGGATATTTAAAAATATACAGGGTGTTCAATTTAAAATATTATGTTGGATGCTAGTATCTGAAAATCCACTCTGCAGAATTGTAGATATTTTTAGGTTACGGAGAAGAAGCTAATACACAACTTTCATGTTTAAATATTTTCTCTATCTACAAAAGTTGCTGGGTAACTACTAAAGTACCACGTCACTTAAAATATGATGTTCTACCCAGAGGTAAAATATCCCACTTCATAGCATTAGCCAATAAGATTTTAGGCGTTTTTAAACTGTATTTAGTTAAGCTGTATAGCAGAAGTAAACTGATGTACGTCACTTAATACTGTTTACCCTGCGCCGTAACATAAAATGTCAAGTATGTAATACTAGTGAAAGGGCATAGAGTGATTCAAATAAAGAGTTTGTGCAAAAACCAAGACGTTTTATAAGGGATTGTAATGAGTTGTGGAAAGTTACTGTGTGATTTAGCTAATACATTAAACAAAGAAGTGCGGGCAGCTAGAGATTTATGAAACATAACCTCAAATGAAGAATCATTTAGCGGTAAGTTGTTTTATTTGCATGTTTAGTATTACCTAGGTAAAGACCGGTATTATACTACAAACACATTATAGGGTACTGAGGTTTCTTCAAGTGTTACATATCATCATGTCAGCTTTTCTTTAAAAATGGACTTAATACTCTTTGCCGTAGATAGTATTTTTTAATTTTCTGACTTAGTACATCTTATGATCAAAATATTGAAAACGTTAATTGTTTTAGAAATTCTGACTAGTTCTGATCAAAAAGTTTCCGCAATATAAGATACCACAATTACGGATGACGTTAATGGTGAGTTTTTAAGCGTACATTCACAGAAAAATTTAGCATGTTCAGGTACCTTTAAAAAAACATATTACACGTTTTGTGTGGCGGCTCTTTTCTTTTAGAAACCCCGAATCACAGGGTATTTATTTTTCTGCCAGAAGTTCATGCAGGAGGTGTTGAAAATTTGAAACCTAATGATAATGAACTTGGTGCAAATAACACCTCTGCCGAACATTTGCCGCATGAAGACAGTCCTTTTCATGATTCAGTTGCCTATCCTAATTATGTGATGACTGGAACATCAGATATTTCTTGAAAATAAACTTGAAAATATTCTGAAGCAGTTTTGGTGTGTAGAAACTGATACAAATAAAAGCGGCAATTTGTGGCCTTCGTATGCAAGTAGAAAATGTTGAGAGAAACGAAGAGAAAGGACAGGAGAAAGGCATGGAATAAGAAATCATCCTCTTCCCTATTATTTCCTGAAGAATAATATTTGTATAGTGATTTGCAAAATATTTTGCTTGCACACTCTTGATATATCGCAATTATTTGTAAGAACAGCTCTCTGTAAACCAGGAAACGGCAGGTTAGTAACTGAAGACAAGCACGGGAAAAATCCTCCCAATAAAATAAGCGAAAAAGTTAAAAATAGCGTCCGAGAACATATTGTTGAAATTTTTGGTTGAGTAGTCTCATTACAGGCGTGAAAAATCCACAAAAAAATATTTTAGGTCACTTCAATATGAGTAAAATGTATGAACTCTGTAAGGAAGATTGCCAAGATAAGAATATTCCACAGAAGGACATTTCAAAACAATGTATGTACAACTGGCGATGCACAAAACTTTACCTGAAATAAAAGCCGACAATTGCAGGAAAATATATTTATATATTTTATTTTTATTTTATATTTAAATGTTTGTTTAACATTTAATTTATTCTACAGAAATAGAGAATTGGAAAATGTAAACTACAAAACAGTTACAACATTTTATGTAGCTTTAATCAAACAAATTAGAAATCATTTTATAACCATATAATGCCTGACTCCCCGGTTACCGTAGACTTTAAGTTTCCTTTCTATTATTTTTATTCCTATCTCTTAAGATAGAGACATAATCCCGTAATGAGGGCCATTAGTTGCGTGCAATTGTCCAACTTTTACTTTTACCTGAAAGACAACTGCGTGGAATTATCCCTTATGTTAATACCCTGTAATTAATTGCGTACAATTGTCCGCCGCCCTGTACAACGATATTCTTAATAAAAAATTCAACTTCGTATTCAACTCACCTGCCAATGGCACTTGTGATGAATGCGATAGTTACCAGATTCAACTACAAGATTCATTAACGTTAGATGCCTGAACTCTGATACAACAAAAATATGATGGACACCTAATAGGAGCAAGTAACAGATACCAGTTGAAAAGAAATGACAAACAGCGTTCTTTAGAGAATTAGAAGGAAAAAGTAATAATGGTTGATCCCGAGAAGTGTCTCCCTTCACCAGTATTAAAAAATGCATAGAGCTTTTATTCTCTGAAACTTTGGATATTCAACTATACCATTCATAATGTATCTAAGAAAAAAGTATGGTGTTATATGTGACCGGTAATGTCAATAATGTAGATGAGCTAACTGTACGGTCACACAACTGCCCATCGCAGGACAGTAATTTAGCTATGGTTGTTTCCTACTTCCAATTACGCAAAGATTTTCCACACCTCAAAACAATAAATCATAAATTTTTATTAAGAGGGCATACTCATCTCGAGCATGATGGTCATCATTTAATCATATAAAGGAAATCGAAAAAACAACCCCAGTTTCGGATTATGACTCATTGGGTTTGGCAGCAAATAGTCAGAATGACAAGGCGGGATAATGCATTTAACGTTATTGGAATGGAAACTGTAGATTTTAAGAATTTCGATCGTCTTTATACTGCTCCACAATCTTCCTATATTTCCAGAAAAGAACCGAATAATGCAGAAAAAGTTTTAACTTCCTAATCTGTGCCGCAAATCTTAGAATATTGTTCTACAGAACCCATTTTCATGACCAGTTTTCTCAACTAGACCGCCGTAATCCAAATTTATGACCAGAATATATGCCCATTGTACGAGACAGCCAGAATACAATAACAACTAAGAAATATAAACACCTACAAAATTTTCTTACATGGGTACCTAAAGTTGTTCACGGGTTCTACAATCATTTTCTTCACAGTGATAAAGCATCTGGCGAAGAAGGGGATGGTAATTAAACATTCGTTTTGAAAAACAAATATTTCTATTTTTTTATCTGGTAGAAAGATTCTGCACTGGTGAACATTGAATTTGCCTCTAAAAACAAGTTAGACTTACAAACACAATCTCATTTTTAGAATTATGTAAATTATTTGGAAAATTTGGAAACATAATAAAAAGTACTAAGTCATTAGTTTCAAAAATAATGATTTTTCAGTTTAATTTTATATCTGCATCAGTAAGGGCCCAGTATCTTTTATAAATGTGAAATTTCAAAATTTATATAACGCCTATTCAAAATTAGTATAGTTTCATAATTTAAAGACAGCTTTAATTTCCTCTCGTGTCAAATTCATTTTTGTATGTATGTATAATACATACATATATATATATATATATATATATATATATATATATATATATATAAAGGGTGTCCCTAAAATGTGTGAACATCACTTAACTACAGATTCCTGGTTCGAAAATAAGACTATTTAACTAAACTTCCCTATATGCAATTACGTTTCGTTTAGCTAGTATTCTTCTTCAAATTTCTTTCAAGAAAAAGTCATTTTATCCATAACGACAGAACGCTTGAATCGATTTGGATAATATTCGGTATTGTACGCCTTACAGATGTAGGTCATAGAGACACTCAATGGTAATTTTTGTTATTACTTATTAATTGATATCTGTTAAGGTTAGACGCAAAAAAAATCTGAGGGACCGCGCACTGTATTTCTTCAAACAAATGTAATCTAGCAGTCTGGTATATAAAGAAATAAATGACGATAAGGCAATTTGTAATGATATGTATTAGTTAGTATGTACTTTATTAGATCTACAGTAAATGCTCACCGTGACCACCATCTTCCTGGATGGAAAGGTTGATTCAACGCAAAAAATTTAACTGTACTCGTAGTAACATTTCTGTATCATTCTTAACACTTTAACTGCCATGTGTATCTTTGAGGATACACACTAAGTAGGGTCCAAATCGCCACGTATATATTTTAGTATACACAGACAGAACATCGTATTTTGCTGCGTGTATCTGAAAACAGCGCGTTCTACGTATGTCTTACGAGGTATAGCTCGGCGTGGCATATGGTTATGTAAAAATGGTTTTAGCGCGAACTGTTAGGTTGTGTTGACGCACCCTGTATGTAATATGTTATAATGACGTGAATTACGTGTTTTGAGTACGGGTGTATTGAGTTTGAACGAAAAAAAATTTTTTTTGTGTATATGCATAATGTTTGTGGGTGGATGATACGCCACTGGCAATTTAGGAGAAATGTCATTCAGTATGCAGATACGTGTATTTGAATGTTATAGAGACATTGGTGTTGGAATAAATAGATTCTGATGAATGTAAATGTGAAGAGAAATGTGTCGATGGGACGATAATGTTTTGCTACTGTTGACTACTGAATAAGGAATGGAATGTTGGAGGATAAAGGAGTAATCTTGCCGGAAGATGTGAATGTATGAGTATAGAATGTTTTAGGAAACATGTAGAGAAAGATTTGGTATGTTTAATTGTTGATTATAGAAAGTTCTCGTAATGTTGTGCAATCAGTTTTGAGAATACATGTACGTATATGGGATTTGAGACGTTAGACTGTACTTATTTTTGCAAATGTTGCAGAAGGAGGATGAGCGCATGTGAGAGATAAACGTTGAAAGTTGTGTAATGGTTTTTATTTTAGAATTTTAATCAGGTACGGGTGGAACCATATGTTCGGGTGCCAATGGTAGATCACTGTGACTCTCATGTAATTCTATGGGATAGTCTAAATCACACTCGACTATATAGCCAATTTCCAAATCATCGGGATGGTTTATTAAATCTAAAGTTTCAAAATTATCAACAAAAGAAAAATCACCAAATGGTAGAAATTCTGACATGGTGGCTCTATATAAATTATTTACGTCGTAGTACATTAAATACACACTTTCGGAAGTGGGATCAAATTTTTCCCCCATGTACTTATTGTTAGCTTTAGCATACCGATTAGAACATTGAGCCACACCACCCCTAATTCCTCTTTCAATAAACATTAGCATATCAATATCAGTAAATAGTTCTAACTTTACTTGTGTAATTTTAAGCATAGCATCGAATGCTAAACCGGGGGCTGTACAATAGTGCAGAGGATCAAGTTTGTAAGTACTTAAACAAGTTTGCAGAAAATTTTCGAAAATATCAGCTAAAAAGTAGAACGTCCGTTTTTAAATACAAATCTGAGTACTCCCCTAACGATCTAATATGAAATTTGTTCCAAACATTAACCGCATGTGCAAAACTAACATCATTGATTCCGTCATTATTAAGAACGCTTCCTTGGGAGGTAGCCTGGTTTCGTCTAATTTATCCCACGTATCAATATACTCATAAGGAAACACACCTTTGCGAACTAGTAAAGAAAATTCTTCTTCATTGTTACAATTAGCTCTGGTAATAACTTTTTTACTATTTTCCAAATAGTTTGATAACTTTTTAATACTACTACTCATAAATCTGAAAGAGTCAATAAATCTAAACTTAATTTTACTACCTCCTGTTACTTTCTTTGTTTATGGGCAGGAGTGAAATCGCACCGGGAACAGTAGCCAATTCTCTAATGACGAAATGACTATCATAACCTGACAAATTATGAAACAACCGGTAGGATGTGGGAGTATTTATAGTTTAGGTTACAATTCTGATGTGATGCTCCTCGAAACGCTCCAGTAAAATGGTTATGGTCTCTAACCTTTATATCATTATCTGTAAATGGTTTTTTGCAAATGTGACAAATCGTGGTGCTTTCAAAGTGTTCAACCTGATTGGGAGTTAAAGTACCCATAGGAATTATTTTATTGATGATTTCGGTGCTCCAATGTGCAATACTTTGAAGCTCTTAAACAAACCATTGAATGCAATCATTTCCTCTATAAAGCCTAAATCGAGATAAAGAATCATTGTATGAACACTTTAAGTAGTAAGCAATGCTGAAGGGAATATGTTTGGAATGAAATAGAGTATTACCCCCAAGTGATGTTAAATTTGTACACCTTTCTAAAATACTTTCTAAAATACTTTCTAAATCCGCATAAATTACAAACGGTACCTTTTCCTGAAATGCGAAATTTTTTAACTGCAGAAACATTTCCGCTTCGGTAGGCATCCTGGCTGAACATTGATTAAGTTGATGGCAGAGAGTGACATGTTTTTGTAGAAAGCGAGCTGAGGAAAAGTGGTTCAAGCATCGATAACAAATAAATTTCTTGTGCTCCCTATTCGATAGTTGGTTAGAAACAAGGGCTGACATATTTTTAATCCACGCGAAATGATAAACAGTATTATTTTTTGTATTAATAGCATCAGCAGTAGAACCCGCAGAATGATAATTAGGCGAAAGTACTAAAAGATTTATAGGTTCCCTGACACTATTTTCATGATTTACACTTAATACTAGCCGTAATACAACTTTCCCCTGAATGCAAAACAAATTAATGGAGAGGTTGTTTAACTTTTCAAATTTTTTTACATCATGTATTTTAATGGGAAAGGGAATTGAATCATAATTCAAAATATCTCTAAAATGAGGATAGCTGTAAACTCTATCCGAATGAAGTTGCACTGGGTATAATGTCGAAAGAACGGCCCACAGGAAGCAATACTCGTCATCGTTCTTAACATTCACTACCGCATGCTTTACTGCTATGAAGTAAGGAACTTTAACGTAAGTCGAAAGGCCACCTCTAAATGGAGTATAGCTATTAATATTCACCTTTAAATGTAAAACCTCGTGTAATGCCCAAACGGAATCCCTTTCGGAAAACTCCTATAATTTTTTTGTAATTTGTAATAAACGTTATTGTTATACCACTCACCCAAATTGGTGGAAATGTCGATGACATATTTTTATGGCAAAAGTCTTCAACTCGATAACATGATTTTGAGGTTGCATGAAATTTCAGGCTAAAATGACATTGACCTTTAGCATCGTTTGCCTTAGCATTACTTTAACGTTTCGTGCAAAACTATTGTATGCATTTTGTAAAAAAATAAGAGGGTCCTTAATGTTTGCTATATTGACTATACCATTAAAACATGAATCTATAGAGTACCAACCTAATTTATGTGTACGTTTTTTAGTGACAATTCCACTACCTGTTTTCTCTGAAGCGTTCTTTAACCGTTTAAGTCTCACAAGATAGCACTTTAACAATGATAAATTACTTTCAAGTTTAAGCAAATTTTCACTTGCTTCTAAATTAATTTTATTTTGAATTATATCTTGGAATAGCTTAATATTAATGTTAATGATACGGATGTGCTTTACAAATTCATTTTTGGTTTTTAATAATGGAATAATACGTGTTGTTAAATTAACAATATCACTACTACTTGGTACAACCTCACTCATAGTTACCTTCAAAACTGTATCCAACAATGCAAAATATGAAGCACACACGATCACACAGTCATGGACTTGTAGCAAATATTTTATTTATTATAACTGATATGTAAAAAAAATTTAAGTAACTATAGAAGTACTTTAGGTTTACAATTACAAATATTACGAGTGCAATATACTGGCTGGTACAGAAATGCTGTTTATCGGTTTATATAGTCATATAAGCCCCCATTCAAGGTTAAATATCACAAACTTGTTATAACTTGTATTTGACTTTATGCAGCATACAGAAACTCGTCTTATATGAAAATGAAATGCGATACTTTCACATGCTTTAGTTCATTGCCTTTAGATTGCGTATTCCCAAGAGCTTCAGTTCAGAAAGATGCAGATATTGCACTTTCTTTAGTATTATCTTTAGTGGACGTTTACTGGTAATATCTAATAACCTAACCTTGCTGATATGACATGATATACCTTTTCATGTCTAGACTATGATGCATTCCTTAGAGTTCATCACCTTTACTTGGACAGCTCAGTTCGTTACACTAACCACTTCCAGTTGTTAGCAATTTTTTTTATTATTATGCTACATTCATTACAGATCATCACCCTTCGCTTGCATAGGTCAGTTCATTCTACTAACCACTTCCACTTGTTAGCAATTTTGATAACGTAAACAGATTTACATGTATATAGTGTTAAAGTTTTATGTGAATACTCATTCATTACGTAGTAGTCACGATGGCTTCAACAAGCAAGAAAACTAAATTGTCAATGAAAAAAAGACAAATATTCTGCAAGATATCTTGGTGCAACCATAAGTCCTAGAAAAATGCGCTCCTGAAAATTTAAAATTTTCACCTAATTCTCAGAAATAAAAATTTTTTTTTAACATTATTGCATTTTATAAGTGACATTTTATCCATTTAATTAATTAATTAACCAAAAAATAATAAAACTGGCCCACTAAATTGAGATTCTGATTTCAAGCAAAACAACTTTTTCTACTTACTAAAACATATACAATTTTGTACAAGCATTCATGTTGTTAAAATTGATTGATTTTTGCAACAAGCGATTACCAAAATTTTCAATAAAACAACACTTTAAACTGCATAAAAAAACAGGATAATGCAAGCAATTTTCTTTGAAAAACGCTTGTACACGTTACAAGACAGTCTATATTTACCGCTTACATTACTCTGATTGTGCAATTATCAAGCACACATGCGCTACTTGCAAGTTCAAAGTTTTTCACATTTCTTTTTTTTAGAAAGTTTTAAACTGCTATCTTTTGCGCTGTTATTTGTTTAGTCTACATGCAAAAAATTGGAATTTTTGGGTAAAGGACTGAAGTGTTATGATTTAATCTTATGTGAAACTATCAACCTTTCTTTACGTACTAACCATAATTTTCTGTTAACTTTGATAAGTTATTCTTTCACTTTTTTTTTTGTTTTGAGAAAATTTTGAAACTGCTATCTTTTGCGCTGTTATTTGTTTAGTCTATATCCAAAAATTCAGAATTTTTGGGTAAAGGATTATCGAGTTGTGATTTATTAAGCAATTAACATCGTTTACATAAACAACAATTTTATTAATAAGTATAATTTTTCTCAAAATTTTTTTTTTAGTTTTGAGAAAAATTTGAACTGCTATCTTTTGCGCTGTTATTTGTTTAGTCTACATGCAAAAATTCTGGATTTTTAACTTAACGATTAAACTGCTATGATAAAAAGAGTATATTTATTTATCTTTAAACATTTCAAACACATACATAAAATTGCTTACTTCTACATTCCTAAGATATATTCACCTTTTTCTTTGTAATATAAGTTTTACAATGTCATTTCTTCCTACATAATTTGTATAATTTAATAAATCATGATAAGAAACTCGTTTAATATGAAAATTCAATTAAAACCATACGGAAACTTATTTTAAATTGTCTTTTCACTTTGCAATATAACATGCACTACTGTAATTACTTCTTTACTTTTTAAAGCGTCTTTCATTCAAATTACAATGCCCCTTTATTTCATACTTTTCATGGCACATTCACCCGAAGTTGCATCATTTTCTTTTTTAGCTCATACAGCTCTAAATCTACCCTCAATTTTTTTATTTCCTTGTTTAACACCTCGAGTCTTTTCTTTCTCTCATCAATACTTAATAATTCTTTCTTTCTTTCTCTTCTTATTACTTTTACCATTTTCTAGCAATAAAAAGTTTACTGAATCATGCAATCCCGGAGAAGCCTTTTATTATAAATATGCATCCTTCTAAACCGCTAACCTACTCAAAGAACTTTTAGATTTCTAAGAATGATTACTTGCAACTTCTATTTTTAGCTTTTCACCTTGACCTTTTTATATTTCTAAGAAATGTAATATGACACCATCGTAGGTCAATAACCTGAAAACTAGTTTTAGGTTTATGATTACCTTGCAACTTCTATTTTTAGCTTTGACCTTGACCAGCTCCAAAATTTTAAATTTACCGCCTAAAGTTTGACCTTGAAAGAGCTCCAAAAGCTTACGTTTTTCACCACCAGAGGGCGAGTGACCTTGAACTGGTCCAGAACCGGCCCTATATTACTACTTACTCATATTATTTATTGTTTGTATGTATAAATTTAAATTATTCTGCATTATATTAAAATCTGTTGTGTAGCGTTTAATAATATGACCTGCAAAGGATGTGTATTTATTAATTTGTGTTATAATTCCGTTTTGATTTGTAAAAAGTATTTCTAAGTTTTTATTAATATCTATTAAGTTATTATTATAGGGATTGCCTGTGATGTATTTAATTATCATTCCTAATCCATCTATAAGTTATTGTTTACTTCTAGAATTGAATTTTGCAAATTGATCTTCGATTGAGTCACAATTTTCTTTTATTACGCTGATTAATGCACAATTTGGAGAGTTTTTTGTTGTTACTGAATCTAAGATGACTACATTACTTAATAGTTTATTATATCCTAATCTTAAATCGGCTATATTAAAGTAAAAATAGAATGTATGGTAGTGGTTTAAGAATTTGGTTGTACTTAACATTTCTGAAAAGTAGTTCTTAGTATCAAATTTCTGAACTTGAAGGGCCTGGGTCTGACTGAACAGAGTGATCCTGTAAAGAGAATTTTCTTTTAGTTCTTTTTATTTTTCGGGTGTGAATATTAGCAATTCTACGTGAATTTTCGGGAATTCCTGTTATTTTATTGTTGTCCACTGACATCATAGTATGGGTCCGTTTTTCTTATCTTTTGTCGGGTGAAATAAGTTACTGGCTCATTAAACTCTACTATTTCTTTATCATAGTTTGCTTTTTCTAAATTGTTATTACTATTTTTCGTGAGCATTAAGAGAGTAAAAAGGGTATATCCGGTACTAGAGTTAATAGATTGATTATACGTGAGTACTGCAGATATCATGAGATCTTCTGCAATTTCATTTTTATTTTGTGATTTCGCTATTCGTAATTTTTCAAGGAGTGTAGAATGAACTCGTTCTACAGGGGAATTTAAACTGGGATTATAATTGGTGGTAAAGTGGAGATCAACTTTAAACAAAGAAAGATATTCTTGAAAAATCTTATTTTTAAATTACTTTCTTTCATCACAAACGATTCTTCGTGGGTAGCCATGATGAGTAAATAGTGACGTAGTTTACTTAATGTAGTAAACTTTACTATTATCGAACTCTTCTAAGCGTAGGCGCCATTTGACTAACCTAGAGTTTGGGTCTTTTAAGTGATACGGGTATTTAAATGGTTTACAGAATACGGGATTTTCATCCACAGTTCTTATTGTATGTATAAATGCATTAGTAAATGACAAGTCGCGGTTTTCGTTATAAAATACATCACGATAATTTTTACATAGTGCTGTAATTTCGGCTTGTTCTTCTGGATTTAGGTGTTCTGTTCTAATTGCTTTATTAACGTCAATTTCTTTATTATCGGCTTTAGGGTTACTTACTTCCAAGTTAATTAAAGGATCTACTTTAATTTGTTGGTAGAAATTAATTTCTGTTTCGCGATCATCTTGAAGAGGAATTATACAAAGTCCGTTTCTTGCATACGTAATAGATTCGGGAATCGTAATATTATTAAGAGTAACTTGAGGAATTACTATTTGTCCTTCATTTTAATATGAGTTTTACTTGTTTGTTGAATGGTTTAAAATTTAAAGGGTTTAATTCGAAAAAAAGAGATTTTCATTTCATTAGTTTCTAATATTTGTTTATCGTAATCTATTTTTGAACCTAATTTTTCTAAATCTTTGCTACCCAATCATCATGCATCGAATCGATCATGCCATTGTATTACATGAAAGCTTATATTATGATTAATGCCGTAATATTCGAGTATAGGGTATGAGATATTTAAATCGTCGGTGATAGTTTGGGCTAAACTTTTTACTGAAAATGGTTTCTTAAAAAAATCAGTTTTAAAATGAGTTTTTGCTATTTGTGGATTTATTATTGAATTTGAGGCACCAGAATTAATCAGTATTCTAAGATTGACTTTAGGGATGGTAATAAATGGCAAACGGGGGCTACTAACAATTGTATTTAGGTCGAGGTGGGTTTCATCGAAGCTTCGTAACCGAACATTTTCATTGTTATTAACGTCTTCATGCAAATTATCACATGGTTGCTCGTATGTAACAAAGTTATCTTCGCGATAATCGGAATCGTAATTATAATCATAACTGTTGGGTTCTTCAACATTATACAATTCTTCAGAAATGAAATTTCTAGGGCCGGTTTGTTGAAAATGATTTAGTTGTGGTTGGGGTCGGTTTTGATTTGTATTTGACTGGAACATGTTTCGCGTACTTATTGACATAGGTTTATATTCTGGTTTTTTACCAAAAACTTGGGAATTCGTTGGAAAGTTCTTTTGAATTAGTCTAGTTTGCATATTGGTGGGACCTCTGGGAAAGTTATTTGAATTTTGTGGTATATTCATGTTTTTAAAAGGCTGTTGATAATTATTTGTATAATAGAAGGGTTTTGAGACGTTGTAGGATTGTGTGAATACTTATTTTGTTGAGGGAATTGTCTAGAAAATTTGTGAGGTTGTTTTTGCTTAACAAAATTTAAGAAGTTTACTTGTTGTTGATGATTATCATAATTTCTTAAATGTGTTAACGCGTCTTCTAAATAAGTCGTTGTATTACTTGTTATAAATGAACAAGGTTCAAGTAATCCGGCGAAAAAGGTATTTTGAGCTCTTTTTTCATACATACTTTTTTTGAAAATTTTATGTTACGTCTACTTCCCTAATATTAATGTGTTCTAAAATGTGCTGCAATTTAGATTTTTTCATAATACTGGTCATAATTTTCATTTGACATTTGATAACAAGTTATTAAATCATTTTCTAAAAGTGTTTCATTTATTTGATCACCAAAGCGGTTTGGAAGGGTTGTTTCTACTTGTGTCTAAGTTGAACAATTTGATACAATTAAAGCCTCTCGAGCAGCACCGGTTAATTTAGAGCAACATAATTCAAACACGAACTTATTTAGCGAGCATCATTCTTGCCCTGCGGTGTCAATTTTGTATGTACTAATAAATTTTTCGCCTCTCTCGTATTGCGGAATGATTTGTCTAGCAAGATTTAATTCAATGTAATTTACTACCACTGTTTCTTTATTAAAATTTACTTCGCAATTAGAATTTGGTTTTTGTAATAGGAGATCTATCTCTAGTATTACTCATAGGCTATAACATGTACTTAAATTTAGGAAACTAAATAGTTACTTATAAGGGTGTTAAGGACATCACGTGTTCATTTTTTGTATAGCTATTTCTTCAATTGGGGTCGAGTCTTGTTGGTGAAGCTCGTCTGTAGGCCAATTCTAGTTAACTGCTGAGGTGAAGTCCTTCGAATAGTTAAAGTGCTTCTAGCTTGATTAACACAATTGAATTTTGCTTGCAGAAACTTCTTGATCTCGGTTACAGGTTTCTTTGGATATCCAATAAAGTATTAAAATAAACCAGGTTTATTAACACTATTTGGGTATTCTGTTCGCAGTGCCAGTTACATTAAACTCAAAAATGGGTTTAATAATTTATTTGAGATATCACTAACATGTATGCTAATATGAATCATGTGATTACAGTACTGACATCATCTTATAAATATTTCTTTTCACCTAAATAATTTGAACATTGAAATGGACAAATAAGTAATTAGTTTCTTAGTAATAACAGATAGTAAGCTAATAAACAATATTTTACATGTTTGGGTTGTGAGTATGTTTAATCCTACCTGTATGTAAAGAATATAATTATAGATTGGTTTATATATATATATATATATATATATATATATATATATATATATATCCATTTGTTTTGAAACAGGATATTTAAATAATTTCTAACTTTTCTGGTAAAATGCGGAGGAGCGCATCTAATTGCAGCCACATTTCTCTAAGGGTTTGTAAAAGTAAACCTTCAATAAAAGTTTCAAATTCGGTGTGCGCAAGAAGTTTAAAAATGAATCTCCATTGACCGTGTTTTAAAAAGAATATGGTCCTATTATTCTTTCCCCAATAATTCCGGCCCAAACATTATGTGAACAGCGGTGTTGATGATCAACAGGAATTATAAATCTGGGATTCTCAGTATCGTAATAATGGAAATTATGTCTATTAACGTATCCATTTTTCTGGAAAGTAGCTTCATCAGTAAATAAGATCGTGCTAAAATAGTTGGGTTTTCCTAAATTTCTATTTATGGCCCAATTGCAAAAGTTTAATCTATTAACGAAGTCATCCTCGTCTAATTCTTATGCAAGTTGGACATGGTATGGATTATATTTATATTTTTTTATAATTCTATTAACTGATGTTTTTAAAACTCCAACTTCTAATTCCAATTGTCGGCAAGAAACGAGAGGATTTTCAATCTCGGATTGAAGAACTAAATTTTCATTACCTTCGTTAATTGCGGTTCTTTGTCTTCTTAATGAATACTGCCTGTTTGCTCGAAACGCTCTTTCATTCTTGCAAATGCTGAAACTTGCGGGTGTCGTGCATTTGGAAATTTTTGCTTATAAATTGGACGAGTGTAGAAACATAAAAATGAGATTGTTGTGTAGATACGTTTAATGAACAAAGGCACATTATTTTCGAATCACACTGTTAAACATTGTTTACCTTAAAAATATGTGGACTGTATACATAGGATAAGAATATGATGTGTAATGGCACTATATGTTGTACCTATTAATACATAGTTTAAATATGGAGAGTTTTTTACAACTACTCTATGGACGTTCTATCTTCTACAACTTCTGTCGACGACTACTCTTCGCGGATGTTGTAGGTTCCCCTTCCATGTGCTGAAAAGCGCGGGGTTTGAATTTAAGCGTACCTTCACATTGGAAGATAAAGAAGCGTTTACACTTTTAGTTAAAGTCACGTTCACAGATTTACATTCACTTACTGCAATTATGAAAGTTATGCAACACATTAAACTTTCAACTTTCTGTTGCTTTGTTTGCAACATGCTGGGGGCGCGGCGAAAATTTTGCTAACCCTAAACTTAAGTTTACAGAACTATAATATTTGATACATAAACATAAAACTAAAAATGTTATTCACTGTAAATTGGTAGAACAGCAAGTTTTGTAATTGACTTTAAATAGTCTCCCGTTGTTGTATGAACTTTCACAACTCGTACTTTGCCATCATTACCTTTCATTATATTTACAATTCTGGCCATAGGCCATTTTTGACATGGAACATTATCTTCTTTTAATAATACTAGCATACCTTCTTTAACATTTGGCATGCTATGATACCACTTTGGTCTGTTATTTAGGATTGTTAGATAATCCTTATACCATTTTTTCCAAAAATGTTGTTTTTTCTGGGTTACTAAATTCCAGAATTTTAATTTATTTTCGGGAACCTGAGTTAAATCAGATTCGGGGAAGCTTGTTAAAGGAGCTCCTATTACAAAATGTCCGGGGGACAAGTATGTCAGATCTAAAGGATCGTTTGATAAATTTGTTATCGGTCTTGAATTTAAAATTCCTTCAACCTGAATAATTAAGGTATTAAATTCTTCGTAGGTTAATTGACTATCGCCCATTACCCTTTTAAATGGTATTTAGCTATTGACGCCGGCTTCCCATAGTCCGCCGAAGACCGGAATAACTTGGTATAAAACTAAATTTTATCTGTTCCTCTGAACAAAAATTTTCAATTTGATCTTTACTTTTGAAGTATTTGTCATTTTGTAAATTTCATTTAGTTTGCTACTTGCACTTTGAATGTCGAACCGTTATCACAATGTACTTGAGTCGGTTTACCCCTTCTGTAAATGAATCGTTTGAATGCATTTAAGAAATTATCTGTTGTCAAATCTGACACCAGTTCCATGTGGATTGCCTTCACCGAAAAGCAAACGAATAAAGCTATGTATGATTTTGTCACCAGCGATTTTTTGAGTCGCGATTGTTTGATGTTAAGTGGACCACAAAAATCAACCCCTACCGTTTGGAAAGGTCTTATTAATGTAGTTCTGGTTTCTGGCAATGAACCCATTAATTGTTGCGAACATTTCGCTTTGTTTTTAAAACAAATGACACATTTGTGTAAGACTTTTTTAATTTCTCTAATTCCATTCATTATCCAATAGGACTTGTTTAGGCTACTTAATACTTGTTTTTGACCCGCATGTAGCAAGGTTAAATGTTCTTTTCTGATTAATAAACTTGTAATGTGGCTATATTTTGGTAAAATTATAGGATGTTTTTGGTTATAATCTATGGGTGCATTATGCAACCTGCCTCCCACGCGCAAGATGCTTTTCGCGTCTAGAAACGGTGTGAGATGTTTAATCTTTGTCTTAATTTTTGACTTTGAAATTAAGGATTTAATTTCTTCTTTGAAATGAACGCTTTGTTCATATCTTATTATTGTTAATAATGAATTGTTTAATTCCTCAAGTGTGAGGTTTCCTATTCTTTTGTTTTGTTTTTGCTTAATATTGTAGCAAAATCTTAAAATGTAAGCTACTATTCTTATTAATTTTGTAATGCTTGAAAAATTGTCAAAAAATGATTTTATTATGGGCTCTACGGTTTCTTTAAAAACTTTTATTTCTGTTTCATTTGTTGAATGATTGCAATGAAAGTTTACATTGTGGCAAAATTTTGGATCTGTTAATATTTTTGGACCGTGAAACCATGAATAGTTTGAATGAATTTCTTGAGGTGGAATGCCTCTTGACAAATTATCTGCAGGATTGTCTTTTGTATTTACGTAACACCAAGAAAAATCGTGGGTTATCTTTTGAATTTTTAAAATTCGGTTTCCAACATATGGATTTAATTTTATTGGTTTGGATTTAAGCCATGAAAGTACAATGTTTGAATCTGAGTATAAAAATACCTCGTTTATTTTTGACTTTAATAATTTGTAAATTTTGTCTACTAACTCAGCAAGTAACAACGCTGCGTTTAATTCCAATTTTGGCACAGTTAGTTGCTTATTTATTGGAGCAATTCTCGATTTGGAGCATAGTAAGTTCACGTGGATTTTGTCATTAAATATGGCTCTGATGTATAGCACAGCACCATATGCAATGATTGAAGAGTCACAATAACCTATTAATTCTATTTTGTTTGCATCTACAAAATGTAAATATCTTGGAATATCCAGAGATGGCATGCTTATTAAACTTTGAATGAATTCATTCCATTGTTTAAATAATTGTTTTGGTAACATGTCATCCCAATTTAATTTTTCTATCCATAATTGTTGCATAATTACCTTTGCGGTAACTAAGACTGGACCTACCAAACCCAAAGGATCGTAGATCTTGCAAATGAAACTTAAAATTTGGCGTTTTGTTAGCCACTGATTGCCAATGCTAGTAGGCGGTATGATTTTGAAAATATCTGAGCTTGCGTTATAGAGCAAACCTAAAGTTTTAATTATTAAGTTATCTTTTGCCATCTTGACATCGTCAAAATGTTGGCTTTCTAATGGAATATCTTGTAAAATTTGTGGCTAATTGGCGCACCATTTATGTAATTGAAATGACCCTAAATTCAAGAGATCGATTAATTCATCTTTTAATTGTAAAGTTTCCTTCAAGGTACTACTTCCTGAAATAATATCGTCAACATACGTATTGTTTAATAGCGCATTGGCTGCTAATGGAAATTTATGCGCTTGCTTGTTTGCAAGCTCAACTAGACATTGTGTGCCAAGAATGGAGAACTTTTTAAACCATAGGTGACTGTAATTGTACACATTGGATTTGTAAATTTTATTTTCCTCAAAGGATATTTTGTAGAGGTCTATGTTCGGGATGTACTGAAATCATTCTGTACATCTGCTTGATGTCAGTTAAAATGACGAACTTATGTGTTCTAAAAAATATTAATATGTCAAATAATTCTTTTTGGACAACTGCACCGTTGTAAATGTAGTCGTTAATTGATTTTTTGTTCGTGGTTTTCATGCTCCCATCGAAAACTACCCTCAACTTGGTTGTGCGCTTATCGTCACGAATTATAGGGTGATGTGCCATGAAATATACCGGTTCCGAACTTACCTTGTATCTGTCTAAGTCAACGATTTTTGCGTGACCTAGATTTAAATATTCGTTTATGAATTCTTTATATGATTCAAATAAATTTTGGTTATTTGCAAACCGTTTCTCTAAATTTTCAAATCTTTTTAAAGCAATTGAGAAAGAATCTCCTAATTGTAAATCGGTTAAATTTTGTTTTAATGGAAGTTGAACTTCAAATTTATTATTAATTAATTGTGTCGACTGCTGAAATATTGTTTCGCAAGCCTCTTGTTCATCGGAATACTCAGGAAAAGTTTCTGGTACCCTTTCGGTCTCCCAAAATTGTGAGACTAAATTTTCTAAGTTTGTCGAATGCAATGTCGTTTAGATAAAACGGCTCCGCTCATTACATATCCAAAGAATGTATTTTGTAATACTAAATTATTGTTTAATTTAACGTTACCTGTTAATAATGATTCAAAAAATACATTTGCACCGAGCAATAGGACGATACATTTTGGTTTATTATAATCTTTATCCGCTAACTGAATGCCTCGTAGCGTATGTTTATCAACTTCATTAAATGTGATTTGTGGTAATTCATTGGTAATTTTTTGTATGACTGCACAGTTTATATTAATTTTATAATTATGCACAAGAGATTTTATGCAGATATTTACTGAACTATGAATGTTCGTTACATTTTCTGAAATACCGACAATATTTAATGGTTTTATGTAAGTTTTTAAATTTAATGTTTTCAATAAATTGTTTGAGATAAATGAGGTTTGGGACCCACTGTCAAGTAAACCATGGGCAAGCAACCATTGGCCATTATTGGCTTTTACCTCTACTGAAACAGTTGGAAGTATTATATTATCTGATTCGTTCCTAACAGAACAACAATTTACTTCTGCAGGAATATTTTCTTCGGTTTTAGTTAACCTTGTATCTGAATATACCAGAGATTCAGATTTTTCTATATGTAATAATGAATTATGATTTTTTTGGCACGTTTGGCATTTAAATGTAAATTTGCACCTACCATGATGATTGTTTAAACAAATCTTGCAATACTTCTGCTCCTCAATGAAAGAAATTCTTTCATGAATTGGTAAACTTTTGAATTTTATACAATTAAAAATTCGATGTCCATTTTGAGAACAAAATAAACATTTTTCAACATTTTTTGTCTTAGTGACTAAATTTGTAACCCGTACCTTTTCTTTTGAATTTTTATTATCAAACGTTGGCACTGCCTCAAAGGCTGTAGCTCGATTTTCAATGAACAATAGGAACTCATTCAACGTAGGTAATTTTTTAAGATCCCGTTCAATTTGATAGGCACGAACCGTATATTGATCTAATTTTTTAAGTAAAATACAGATGAGAATCATATCCCAATTTTCAATGGGTTGACCTAAATTTTGTAATGCAGCAACATGCTGCTTTATGTCACTAACAAATGGACGTAATGTATCTGTATTACTCTTCGGTATTGAAGGTATATCCAACAATGCATAAATATGACTGTTTATTAATAAAAACTCATTATCATATCTATTTTTTAAAATATCGATTGCATTTTTATATGAATCGTTTGATAATGGCAAAGCACTGATTAAAGCAAGCGCTCCTGCTTTTAAATGACTTCGAAGATAAAAAAGCTTTTCTACATCTTTTAAATTGCTGTTTCTATCAATTACAGCTGTAAACATTTCAAAGAAAGGTTTAAATTCATTTAAATTTCTACCATCAAAAGGTTGAATTGTTATGTTCGGCAATTTTGTGCGAGAAATACTTTCATCCGATGAAGTTGATGGAACGCATTTGACATTTTGCGTTTTATTTTTATTTGACAAAATTTCATTAATTGTACTTATGATATCGTCATATGTATTTACAATCGATTCAGGATCTTCATCATCGTCTGGTTTCAAGCACAAAATCTCGACATTTAAATCTAAATAACGTTGAAAACATTCCTCAAGACGTTGTCTTTTAACATTAAATTGTTCACTTAATTTTTGTGAATATTCGTCCGAAGAGTGTTCTCTAATATATTGATCGATCATTACGATTAAATTTTTCTGTTGATTACGCTTCGTAACCAACTTAACAATGTCACTTTCTTTCACCATGTTTCTTGATATAGTAATAAATTGGTTTAATATAAACAATTCAAATATGAATTTTAATTTACAGTTATATAAAAACTGTTTATAAAAATATGTGGATATCTATATAGAAATATCTGTAAAAATGTGGTTGCTTATAGAACAACTATAAAAAGTTTGGTTACAAATGTAACTATAAAAATGATATCAAAGATCTCTATAAAAATCTGTTTCCTATATAGAGGAAACTGTAAATCTACTTACAATTAAAAAAATCTAAAAAATATTTGCGCCATCTAACAAGTTATATTGTGACTTCTCTTATCCTGGCTCCAAACCAATCTTCTCCAACCACGCCCTCACATTCAATGAAGTCTTGGGCTACTTCTTTCTTCTTTGCAAAATTTAATGTTTGCACGCACTAAAACAAGCGCAAGGGCACGAACTAAGGCCAGAGCGATGTAACGAAGCGAGCAGCTTCTTGAGGTCACTTGAATATTGACGTCTTCTTTATTGAACTGGAAGTACTTCTTCAATAGAACTACTTCGTTTTGCTGGATTCTTCTATTTTGAATAACCAGGTTTAAATTTATTTCCTTTGTGGAAACAATCCGGCGATGAAACGACCAATTTTTTATGTAAAAACATAAAAATGAGATTGTTGTGTAGATACGTTTAATGAACAAAGGCACATTATTTTCGAATCACACTGTTAAACATTGTTTACCTTAAAAATATGTGGACTGTATACATAGGATAAGAATATGATGTATAATGGCACTATACGTTGTACCTATTAATACATAGTTTAAATATGGAGAGTTTTTTACAACTACTCTATGGACGTTCTATCTTCTACAACTTCTGTCGACTCACTCTTCGCGGATGTTGTAGGTTCCCCTTCCATGTGCTGAAAAGCGCGGGGTTTGAATTTAAGCGTACCTTCACATTGGAAGATAAAGAAGCGTTTACACTTTTAGTTAAAGTCACGTTCACAGATTTACATTCACTTACTGCAATTATGAAAGTTATGCAACACTTTAAACCTTCAACTTTCTGTTGCTTTGTTTGCAACAACGAGTAAGACAATTTTTATCGCTTTTACCAAGGACGTAAATCATATTAACAAGTTCTTCTTTCGAAAAATTCATTTTGTAATTTAGGAAGTAAGTATACAATACTACACAAATATTAGCACTGTTTGACAAGTTTGATTTCTTCATTTGTTTTCGTTCATCTTTTGTTTTACGCTCTTTTGATTAAATTGTTTGATTTTACGATGAATCGTTTAAAAACATCTCAAATATCTCTTAAAAATGGTGGTTTCATACACTATTTATTATACAATTTATGTATTTCAGTTAATATTTTTTAGTTTCTTATGTATCCACAGCTTGCTTTGACCGACTAATGTTATTCTTCATCAGTGTTATCGACGAAAAAAATTGAACAAACTTATGTATCTCCGAAACTATTAGAGATAGGTATAGAACATATTTAATAAAAATTAAAGCCGACTAATAAACGAAAACAAGGCGTTAAAAAATATAGGTTGTGCTAATTAAAAAAAGGAAGATATAGCATTTTCAAAATTTACGTTGTTGAATTAATTTTTGTGATCACCCGTTTATTCAAAGACTTCATGTTTACCAGCAACAAAGTGGTGGTCACATTGAACATTTATTATAATTTTAAGTGTTTGTATTTCAGTTAATATGTTTTTTAGTTTCTTATGTATTCATAGCTTGCTTTGACCGACTAATTTTACTCTTCTTCAGTGTTATCAACGAAAAAAATTGAACAAACTTAAATATCTCCGAAACTATTAGAAATAGGTATAGAACATATTTAATAGAAATGAAAGTCGATTAATAGACGAAGACAAGGCGTTAAAAAATATAGGGTGTGCAAATTAAAAAACGAAGATATAGCATTTTCAAATTTTCGTTGTTGAATTAATTTTTGTGATCACCCGTTTATTCAAAGCTTCATGTTTGCCAGCAACAAAGTGGTGTTCACATTGATCATGTATTATAATTTTAAGTGTTTGTATTTCAGTTAATATGTTTTTTAGTTTCTTATGTATTCATAGCTTGCTTTGACCGACTAATTTTACTCTCCTTCTTTGTTATCAACGAAAAAAATTGAACAAACTTAAATATCTTCGAAACTATTAGAGATAGGTATAGAACATATTTAATAGAAATGAAAGCCGATTAATAGACGAAGATAAAGCATTAAAAAAAATATAGGGTGCGCCTTTTAAAAAAATGAAGATATAGCATTTTCAAATTTATGTAATTGAATTAATTTTTGTGATCACCGTGTATATTAAAATCCAATTTTGACAATAGATTAAAGTAAGCTCATGTATGAATAAATTCTGTACCAAAGATTATTATTTTATCTTTAAAAATAACTGAGATACGCCTACCTGAATTACTACATAAAAATGTCAGTTTTTAGTTAACTTTGCAAATATCTCAAAAACTGTAAGATTTAGATTGTAAGTAATTTTATAAAAAGATGTATATATATATATATATATATATATATATATATATATATATATATATATATATATATATATTTATGGCAAAATTCTTTAAAAGGTTACAAAACTAAAACAATCTTTCCATTAATTTATGGTAGACTAAAATTAAAAATTTATTTTAAGTTCCAATTTCTCCACATTTCTAACTGAAAATTAAGTAGCTATTTATTTAAATACAGAATATTAAATAAAAAAATGTTTATGTAAAACTGAATAAGACAAAATTTAAATCGATTGGGGCTTGTATCTCGATAGCTCATTCGTTTAGAGCGGTACTCTAGCAAAGTACATGTCGTGGGTTCAAATCCTACTCGAGGAAAACTTTACATTTATGTATTCAATAAAATTAATAATAGTTTTTAATTATAGATCATCTAATTTATAATTGTAAAGTTTTAGGATTAAGAAAAAATTTTAAATACAATATATTGATAAAAAGTGATATCTGGCCAATAAACCATAGACGCCTGATACATAAATTTTTATATTTATTTTCAAATTTTTTAAACAAAATTAATTTTGGTATTGTATAATCAATTTAAATATGATATTTTTTGAAATTTGGAATTAACAGTATTACTTCGGATTCAATTTTTAAAGAGCATTGAACATAATTTTTAATGTACTAGTATTATTAATAAATAATATACATTTAATTTATTGATTACAGTACATATTATTAATTTAATTGTAAATGTTTATTTAAATTATTAAATTAAACATACAGTAGAAAAGTAATGTGCTATAATATTAGGTGTATATTTAATTTAACAATATAATTTAAATAATCATATTTATTTAAAAAATTTATTTTGTAGTATTAGATATATGTAATCGAGCATGGCGTTAATAAACGTCAATAAAAAAAAACACGCACACACACGCACGCACGCACGTACGCACACACACGACCGGAATGCCAAAAATGGTCAAAATGGATTCAGAGACACTCAAAACGTGTAAATCTGTTAAAAACTCGAGTTCAGACTTTTTCATGATCACAATGACTTCTCTTTACTATATTTTGTAAAGTATAGTATACGGGAATGTACAAAATAAAGAAAACAACTCAACCTTATAACCCTTCCGTTGTGTGATGGTAGCATAATATTGTCCTACCAGCTCAATGAGGACGTAGGTAAATGTTTAAATCACTAATGTACTGCTGATGATAAGGTTCAATTGTATTTACATGAAAACAAATATCATAGATTAACTAAAAAATGTATATTCTTTAAACAAAGCAAATAAAATTATAAGTAGTGGTAAGGTTATTAGAATTTATGCCTATATATAATTTTATACCCGTACGACTGATAAACAATTCCAAGAAAAATAAGGGTATTTCCCTTACGATAAAATAAATCTAACGATGTTAGGTACTAGCTCTCTCACGTAACTTAACCCAATACGTAAATAAAATAACTACACCGAAAGTGTTGTACCGGTTCTGTGGCAAGCGCTTGCTACGCACCCGGTAACTGATATCTCACAAAACGATCGATTATAACGTTGGGTGAAATATAAAATAGGCCCTGCGATAATAAAGTGAATACATACCTACATGCATATCTGTTGATATAATTCTGTCACAGCGAAAAGAAACAGTTTAGCGTAAGCAATGTCGAACAAAGCTTAATGTTAAAATACGCGTACAAAAGCATCAATAATTATTACAAATGAACCACGAATAACGCTTTACAGCTGTTACAACAACACATATCTGATTCTGGTTGTTCTCAAATAAATGTTCAGACCTCGTGCAGGCCTCCAGATAGATTAATCGGTATGTACACATACCTTTTTTTTTAAAAGGTAAAAATAATGTAATTGTTTTTAGATTAGGACAAAAGAAGACAAGGAAAAGAATGCTTTGCCCAGATGTCATCGCTTCGATATAAAATATGTGCTGATTTCCAATCAATGGAAGAATGATTTCAAACAAACTGCTTTTAAATTAAAAGCTGAAGAGTATGAATCCCATACACAAATGTATTAATCTATAATTAATTAAAAGTCACCCTACAGCTTTCAGACCATTTTCTTCTTGACTTGAAACGGCCAAATGGGCTATTCTTAAGCGAAAGTTTAGCAAGATCTTTTTAAAATTGATCAAAAGGATAACCTACTTGATAATTTTTGGTTTCAGAAAGCATTCTCAAGTGTCTTTAGGGTAGGCATCTCAAATTACTTGTAGATAAATGTAATATATATATATATATATATATATATATATATATATATATATATATATATATATATATAAAATTAAATTAGAAAATGTGCTTTGTTTGTATATTATAAATTACTTGCAACATCTTCATGAACAGAAGTCCTAATTTATCGAGTTTCGAGTTTTGTTTCTCCTTTCACGTTTTCTTTTCCGTGTTTCGTGTTTGTATGTTTTTGTGATTGGCCTGTGTTTATGTGTCTGAGCATTTGTGTGTTTTTGTATTATGTGCTTGTTTGTTGGATAGTTGGTTTATGTTTTCTTGTTTGTGTGTTTGTTGGTTTGCTTGCTTGCCTGGATGCTTGTTTTGATTAAGGTGCTAAACTACTGTATTCCATCTGTAGGAGCTCTATATAATTAGGTAACCAATTAGACAAAAGTCGCCAAGGAGATTGAAAATTATGCAATAGTCGTGACATATTTATTTTTCAACCTGTAAAATTTTCATTGATAGAAAATTTTAATGCCGCAGGTAAATGACATGATTAATACTATTTCATAACCAGAAAACTTCTAGAGTCAAATAAAATGTAAGGCACTAACGTATACGCAAGATACATTCTTATAAATGACATTTATTTACGACTTAAGAGACACTGCCAAGTATGACTATAGACGTTTATCTAATTATAAAATAGTGGTGAATAATAGTGTAAAATTTAATAATTAATAAGCCAGGTATAATATAATGGGTATATAAATGTTCTCATAACAAATCGTTAAACTAACTCGAGATACAAACCATTCACCAAAAATAAAGCCTTTGTCCCAGTCGGTAGTTTAAAGTGGGCCTATTCAATCTTTTGGTTTGCTTAACTACCACAATTTGTTCTGTTATTTCCACTTAACATCAATAGAAAAAAAAACTGCAATGTAACACTAATAAAAATGACCTCGGACGCCAAGTTATTTGTTAATTGTGCTCGGAATAACTAAACCGAGGTTTACAATAAAAAATTTACCAAAATGTAAAAATAAAAAAATATACATACTATGTTTATTAACATTTAAAATAAGAATTATATAAAATATATCTTAATGATCCTCAAAAGAAACAATGTATTACTTAAATGTAAGAATGAAAAACAAACTTATTTCGTTAAATAAATGTTTTTGGTTTTTTCTGATTTTCAGTTTTCTTAATTAGTATATTATGCACAAAGACATATGGGACAACCTAGTAATAAAATCAAATCCAGTATGTTATTAATTGAACAAAACAATTAAAAGTTCTATTCAAATTACTGCTTCAACAGCTAATTTTCGGTTTTACATATTTACAAAATGCATTGTTTTCGTAAATTCGTTGGAAAACTTAACATGCCGAACGTAGACGAGAATAGAATACTGAAACGGATCCTAAGAGTTAAAAGATTGAGATAATAATTAAAAAGGAATTTTAGAACATTTTAGACATTGGAGTGTTATAATGATGAATCATCTTCACATTAGTATTATCAGTAAATAATAGCGTCAAGCGAGTCATCGCTGTTTCAAAGTGAAAAATAATCTTGTCTAGATATTTCTATTTCTTTAATTTTCCATTTTGTAAGTTGGAAGGTCGTGTTGTGTTCCACACCAAACATTTTTATTAACCAACTTAATGAAAGATTTATTAACCATAAAATTTTTACACAGGAATGCATGACATTGTTATCAGGAGAAGAAAGAGATAGCGATAAGTACAACGAACTTTTAAGTTTATATACGAGTATACCCGATGTACCTAAAATTATTTTAAAATCTGAAATTAAAATATGGCACTTAAATTGTATTACATAAATTACGAATAAACGTCAAGCTTTAGCACATTTGGAACTTTGTAATCAACAGCTTAAATGTTTGTAGATTATATAATACTTTTACTGTCAGTCTACATACTTAAGAATTTATATAAAACGAATCATGACCTATCTTAAAAATTTAACCTCACAGAACAGACCGTTTCAAACCTCATAGGTGAGTGTTGCAGAAACCAATTTTGCACCGCATACAAATGTATCAGCTAACGTGAAAATATTGGCATGTGTCATTTCGTGTTTTACCGGTCCATATCTATTCTACAACTACTTACGCTTTTGCTACTTTTTAAGACCCCTTCAAGGGGAAATTGTCATTAGATATGTACATACAAATTGGGCTAAAAATTTTCAATTACTATCGAGGTATTTTTAATTGAAATTACAGATTTTCTGGATTTCCAAGGTGGATTTCTGGTGTATTAAACCAATATTTGTATTTTCTCGACAAATTCAAGATTTGTAAGTGCTTTTCTATACTAAAAATAAGTTTAAAAAATTTTTGTTTCTTTAACTTCAATTTCGTTACGAGAATAATTTACAGTTAGAGGCCAAAAACTATTTATGATGAACGTTTAATAATCTTTTTGTTTGTATTGACATGAGGGGTTTGAAATAGGCAATAATCTATTAATTTTGTTGTCAGGTTGAAAATCAATAACCGAAAGGTAATCCATAGTCAAGGGCGGTAAATTGTCTACAATATTTATCAATTCGTGAAAAAAGAAAAAGGAGGAACGATGACAATGCCATTATCCCAATTACAAGAACGTGTTTCTGAAGCTGTAGGTGTGAGTCTAAGCACTATGAGAAGAATTATTAAGAAAGGAAACAATAGACCCTGGAAATAGTAAATTCTCTTCACCACGAAAAATTATTAATAAACCGAGCCCTAAGTCAACTTTAGATGCATGTGGTGAAGAGATAGCAATATAAATCATCTACTCATTTGTAACAACCCTTATTTGAGTTGTATTAAATATACCGTAATTTAGGTCTTTCATTCGTTCTGTTGTCAATATAAGAAAATTTTAATTATTTTTACAATATAGGTATGAGGTAGGCAACTTAATTTGTATATCTTCATAGTGCATATTTTCGTTATGGTTTATATTCCCCCTCCAAATTATTTTTCTGCTCAAATACGTTTGCGCAATACATCATCATCTGACCTCATCCTACTTCCTAAGCATTCATTTTGCTCACTTCCCGATGCACATTACAGCAGGAAACTTTGTTGTGGTTTTTCCCCTAAAATTTATGTGAAAGTGCCATTAATTTTATGGTAAGATATCTTTTAACTCGTTATACAAAAAATTAAAACATTTGCTCTTTTCAGGCACTTTTATTGTAGTTCAGTTTTTTTTACTGTTCCTCTTATTTTGCTTTTACTGCGATTTACACTTTAATTACATTTTAAGTACGCATCTAATTTTACTGTTGCGTACGTTTTCATTTTATGATTGCAATTTTTGCATTCAAAACTTCAAAATAATGCATTAAACGGATTATTCCATTTAAAGAAGAAATTTTTAAAGGATAATTCCAGTGTTGGGTGTGGCTGATAACATATAAGCTTTGTTATTGCAATAAATTGCGCAACATTACACAAGGATTACGTCATCTTGGTTTACATTCTGCATCATTTTTTTATAATACCAGGGATCCTCAAGAAGATTTTGTATATATTTAGTAACAGGTATTTATTTTTAATGATTATTAATAATTTAAGGCTATAACTAGTTTTAAGATATAATTTATATAACCCTAAATTTTAACTGCCAATAAACATAGTTGTTATTTTTTATTGTTTTACATCTTGATCAAATTTTAGTGTAAAACTCGGTTTAGTTATTCCGGGTATAAGTAAAAAAAAATAACTTGGCGTCCGAGATCATTCTATTAGTATTACCATTGCATTTTTATTATTTATGTTAAGTGAAAGTAAGCTAGCAGATATTGTGGTAATGAATCAAATCAAAATATTGAACTACCCTACTGAAACTACCGACTGGGACAAAGGCATTATTTGTGGTGAATGGTTAGTATCTCCAGTTAGTTTTAACGATTTGTGTGTTTGGAGAACTATTTCATTATTTCTTACATTACTTTTTATATTAATAAGATTACCAGTTCGACCACTTTTTTATACATTTATCAATACCAAAAAATCTACCGAAGATAATAGAAAAGTATTAGTAGAAAAAATGCTCATTAGAACTAAACGAATCGGCTTTCTTCGAAAATTAAAGAAATATAAAGAAGAGGGAATAAATTTAGTGTATAGTGATGAAACTTAGTTATACAGCAGCCATACTGTATTGAAAACATTCGAAGATGGAAGAAATCGTTGTTTGAAAGCACCAGTTACTAAAGGCCAACGATTAATTATTTTTGATTGTGGAGGAAAAGCAGCTTCATTCCTAATGCTCTTTTAATGTTTAAGTCAGGACAGAAAACAGGAGGCTACCATTATGACATGAACCACAGAAATTATATTAAATGGGTAAAAGAAAAGGTAATTCCAAGCTTACCTAAAGGTTTTTGTGATTGACAATGCATCATATCATAATGTAAGTACAGAAGCTGCGCCCACATCAAATTGGAAAGAAGATAACATGCAGGCTTGGCTCTCTGAGAGAGGAATAATTCATGAAGCTGCTACATTGAAAATCGAGCTATACGAGAAAATTAAAGAGCACAAACCACAAAATAAGACATATATTCTAGACAAGCTACTAACTGAAAATGGTCATGCTGTCCTTCGTCTCCCTCCGTGCCACACTGAATTAAATCCCATTGAAAAATATAGCGAATTGTGAAAAGTCGGGTAGCAGCAAGGAATGTGACGTTTAAAATGGTATATGTCAGGTAATTGGAAAATGAAGAATTTAAAAAAATTACAGCTGAGAACTGGAAGAAAGTGTGTAACGTTGAGTGAATATTTTATAAAAGAAGTGATATTGGACGATGTTACTGAACTGGTAATACACAATTTTTCCTGTAAGCTGCTGACAACTTTGAATGTACGCTTTGATCGAACATCACAAATACATTATAATGGAAAAAAAGAACTTAATTAACTTATAAATAAGTGGTGTAAACGGTAATCGTATAAAATATATAAAATGTTTTAAATATTATAATAAAGAAATAAGTGTAAAGAGTTCTCCAAAAACAAATCCTTAAATTAACTGGAGATACAAACCATTCACCAAAAATAATGCCTTTGACTCACTCGGTAGATTAACATAGGGTGGTTCATTCTTTTGACTTGCTTAATTACCACAATTTCTACTTGATTACTTCCACTGAACATAAATAATAAAAATGAAATGTAACACTAATAAAAATGATCTCGGACGCCAAGTTATTTTTTAATAATGCTCGGAATAACTAAACCGAGGTTTACAAAGAAATTTTTATCAAAATGTAAAAAATATACAGACTAGGTTTATTAACAGTTAAATTAGGGTTATATAAAATATATCTTAAAATTCTAGTCTTATACTAATAATCATTAAATACCTAACCTGTTACAAAATATACTACATCTTCTTGAGAACCCCTGGTATTATAAAAAATAATGCAGAATTGCAAACCAAGGTGACGTAATCCTTGTGTCAATGTTGCGCAATATATTGCAATTACAATGCTTTTATGTTGTCAACCGCACCCAAACTGGAATTTTATCTCTTATAAATTTGTCTTCTTAAAACTGAATAAACAAATATTTATTGCATTTCTTGAAATTTGCAATAAAAAATTGGAATCATAAAATGAAAGCGTACGCAACAGTAAAATTAAATGCGTACTTAAATTGTAATAAAAGTGTAAATCAAGTGTAAAAAATGGACGCTTTGGAATATCTGGTGATGACGCGTTGCGCGAATAAAATGATCAGTAGAAAGTTTAAAGTGGGAGTATAAACGATTAACAAATATATACCCTTAAGAAGATATGAACTTAAGTTACCAAAATGCAAATTAAGTTGCCTACCTCATAGCTACAAATCATTAATAAATAAATTTTTCTTATATTTACAACTGAATGAATGAAAGACCTAAATTACGGTACTTTTAATACAACTCAAAATGGGTTGTTACAAACTTAATGATAGATATCATTTTTGCATTGCCTTCTAATTTCAGAACAGAAACTTGTTTCGGATTATATATCACCGAATTAGTCTTTTCCATACGGAACCACCCAACATGTCGTTTTATAAAGCAATAATGAATACATGCTACAATTTTCCAAAAATGAATATCAACGCATTTAACTTTTAAGCAACTAAAGCTGCATAACAATACAGCTTACATAAAAGTGCTTCTACGCTATGATGTACCTACTGTCTTTTAAAATTACCCAAATTGGTAAATATTCATCTAAAGCAGAGCGAATACTCAATAAAGATCGTCATTTAATACATACACATGCAACGATGTCAATAAACATTTAAGGAAAGTAGTGAAATATTTGCTTCTACGGTGTGATGCATTGTTTTTTAGATCCCAAATGTGCATGTACTGAGATCAATTCATCTAAAGTAAAGGAAATAATGAGTAAAGATTTTCATACACATACAAGGACATCACGTAGAATTGAAAGCAACTATCGTAAGGAGTATCGGAACATCTCTTTAAACTTGATTAATAACCATTATTAACTTTATAAACCACATCATTATTAACTTAACTTAACTTAACTTAACCTAACCTAACCTAACCTAACCTAACTTAACCTAACCTAACCTAACCTACCCTACCCTACCCTACCCTACCCTACCCTACCCTAACCTAACCTAACATAACTTAACTTAATATTCACGCAATTCCCTTACGGTGTAGGCAAAACAATCCCTGCCTCTGATTTATTTTTCATTCACAATATTTCTCCATGCTTTCCTATCTCCGCATACCTCCCTAGATTCCGTAATATTCATACGTTGTCTCTGACATGCCCTTTTATTTTTAAAACTCCTTATATTTCTTTCCTTTATCATACATTCTACTACATTCAGCCAAGTTTCACACGACTTACCAGGCCTGACCTTTCCTTTAACCTCACCACATATATTTGCTTCTTTAATCTTGCGTTATTTATTTTCTCAATGTGTCCCAACGTAATGTACTAGTTTTATATCCATCCATCATCGTCTTTTCCTTGCCACACTCCATCATTATGCATTCATTCTTTATCTTATTTACGTTCTCCACATGCGCTTCTCATGAATCTCATACCCACGGCATTTATTTTTCATTCGTGCTTTTTTTGACATACCCATGTCTCACTTCCATACAGTACTGATGGGACAAACACGCCATTATAGATTGCTCGTTTCGCGGCTAGACTGATGCTTTCGTTTCTCATTATCGTCCACATACTTCCAATCACTTTCCTTCCAGCATTGACACTTCGTCCAATCTCGCCCTCCATTGTACCATCTGCAGTAAACATTCTACCCAGATATACCAGCTCGTCCACTTGCTTCATAATTTCATCTTGAAGAGCAAATACTCTTCTTTCCTTTCCACCTTCCCGATTGAACACCACAATCTTAGTTTTGTTCACGTTTACCTCTTGGTCCATGCTCTCACAGACTGTATTGAACTTCCTCAGAGCGGTTTGCAGCTCATCCGCACTGTCACTTAATAAGACTGTGTCATCTTGCATACACCAGAAGTGGCACATTATTACACCTAAAATATTTCGTTACTATTAATTAATTGAAATTTGGGCTCATACTTACTGTTGATAGTACGCTCAGATAAAAAATTGCTGGGTTGATAAACATAACCACAAACTTGGGTTACTTACTCACTTACAAGGTATGTGGCTACGGATAGATGTTACGTAAACAAACATAAAGAAACTTTATTAGAGCCATGCAATAAATTAATTTTTGTATAAGATCAAATGAAACAGTGATATCATGTGTACAGCTGATATTTTTGATAAGAATTTATATTACATCTTCGTCGACTTTCGAATTTTCCCGACGCGCACTCGTTACATTTTGAACGATCTTTATACATTTCAGAAGACAAAATTATTGAGGAACTGCACGAAAGCCAAGGCGATGGAATTTTGTATTATATTTATTTTATAACTTTCTGTAGAACAAATGACTATTAAAATTTATAGATTATGTCCCTCCCAAGGCTAAAGTCTGCGTATGCATACGCATTGCATATTGAAAAAACGTTTCATCTGATATAATTTTGAACAAAACAATAATTAAAATGTTGAAAACGTTTCTTACAAAGAAAAACGTCGACAGCAAATTGTTAAATAAGATATCTGCTTACATCAATCTTGTTCATTATTTTATTTTTAAATTAAATACTCCTATACATTAAATACTGTACTAAATGTATGTCCATTTATGTGGATGTCCACAGTTTTCGTTTTATAATTGTGGATTCGCATACAAATGAGTAATTACAAAGTCTACTCTGGTAGTCGGCCCCAGTACATTACACATTTTATTGGCTTTGACTGTTCAAAGACGGTCTTAAATAATGTTCTTATGTAAAAATGTTTTAATTACTTAAAAGTAAATGTAAATATATACAATAAAATTTTATGTTTTAAATTTGCATTTGATTTCGACATTTAAACTGAAAGTAACATCAATACTTAAGTATGTATTATAATATTGACATATTTTACGAGTTTTTTTATAGGCAATAAGTTACATTATCTTATAGGTTTTGTTTAATACAAAATTAGTTCCTACATGTGTAATAATAATCTTATTTACATTGGTTTGTAGAAAATTCTCAAGCGAGAGTTCAGTATTCTACTTGCTATTTTCAAATGACTAAAATTTATAACACTTCCAAAAGTCGAGATTAGGTGAATAATCTAGTATGTTTAAAGATAAAGCAGTTACATGTTAACTTAAGTTTGTTTTTTCACACGCATGTTTAAACAAACCTTAGGTCACCGGTCATCAAGTAATAAACGCACCATTTATACTTATTTTCCAGACACAAAATGTGCTTGTACTTACCGTAATTGAATACTTAAGCAAACAATTACACTACGTTAAGGTTAACTTATGTTGTAAATGATGAAAAGTAAAAGTTTGACTGACACTCTAATAGGACGCAGCAACTTCAACTCTTAACATTTTTTTTTATTTAAGCGGATATGTGAACAGGTTCTCAGGATCTAAGTGCTGTTTAGTTATGTACGTTAATCAAAATTGTTTTTAATGAAGAATAAATCAAACGAAACGAGCCCGCATAATTCAAAGGTGGCATCTAAAATTGCAACCGCTGCTCTATTTAATAGTCGTTTTCAACGAAGCTTTAAATCACAAAGCTGTTGCTAGTACATTTTTGTGACATGATCATTGAGATCATAATTAACTGTTTAAAATTTGTTGCGATATTTAATTTAAATTATATCGTGTTAGCTTGCCATTTTACTGGGTAGGTACAAAGTAGTTACACATTTCACTCAAACTGATCGTAATTTGGCTACTAACAGATATATTCTGAATATTTATAATTCTAAATTACAATTAAATTTAAAATTGAACTAATAATATTTGAATTCGATCCCAATTTCGATTACTTATGAAAATGTATAAACTAAAATGAAGATGTTGAATAAATGTATTCTATGCCTATTGTTCAATATAGCACAATTATTGTAAAGATATTATCCTGTACGGCCGTACTGTAGCTTAATTACTTACATATACATAAACAAAGTCAGTTACTAGAATCGTTAATATACTCATTCTAATTCCAGGTCAAATGTATTATTTCTGTTTGGTATCAAAATATTACCCCATATCCCATTTCGTATTAAATGGCCAGAATTCATAGTCGATCTTGAATCATACGAAACAAAGATGTGCTCAAGAATAATTTAAATTGTTATTATTATATAACAAATTCCTAAAATATCTGTAAAGTAAGCATAACCACATCATATACTGTAATAAAAAGAAAAGTGATCGTAGTCTTATGCCGGGACAGCATTTGTACAATGTTTTTTAAAACACTCCGTGGGAATGTATAACCTAGTAACTCATTTCTAACAACTTTTCAGTAAATCAAATAGTATTTAATTGTATTGATGTAACTATCACAATTAAAGTAAAGTATTTTCATACCAGGTGATACACCCGCTCAGGAATATATGAAAAAATATAAGCGTACGTTTATAAATTAGAAGTTTTTAGAAAAAAAAATTAAATTTTTCAAAAACAAATTTTAATGGAACAGGGCCAAATTTAAATAATAACTTCTAGAATTTGTTTGGCCATTGCAAATTAATAGAAAAGCATAGTTTAAGTTTAAAATAATACCCACTCCTGTTAATAGCAAAACAATGTACCCAACGATCAACGATTATGGACATCGTCGATCATAATGTGTGTTTGGATGCGTGCTTGCTTGTGTACGTGCGTGAGTGCGTGCGTGTGTGTTTGTATGCGTAGATGTATGTTAGTATCCACGATAACTTCAGAACGAAAATAACTACGTATTTAAAATTTTTTATTTAAGCTTGTTTTCATTTGGTTTAGAGCTGTTTATATTTTATGAGAAATTCAGCCGCGGAGAGGGGGGGGGGGTTATTTGGGGTAGTTTTTGGATTCCATCAAATATTTCTAAAACAGTTGCACACTTCAAAGATATAGAAATACCTAGATATAGATCTTAAACATATAGATTAATTATGTTCTATGAAATTTTCTGATATGACGCGTAACTTAGCGGATAAAGTTCCTAATGTAGAATTTAAGTGTTAGTTCAAATTTTTCATTATCTGAATAACGATTAATTTTATAAGAAAAAGCGGAGACATATTTTTTAAACAAAATTTAATTTTACATTAATCTTCGTTATAAAGCTTTTTAATGTAAAACGAATCAGATGTAAAAATTAAATATAAATGATTGAAAATGCTGATACTGTGTTATCGATACTTATATTTGGAATTTTTTTACGTTAATATGTGTTTATTTCTATTAATCTCTGCCTATAATGAAGTTTTAAACGTCTGTTTGACATTGTTTATTGTTTTGCGTTTACAATGTTGCCTATTCTCGTAATGCACTTCTTGTAAAAGATTGAATAATTATTCTAAAAAAAATGTTATTAAATTTATTTCATTTCTTTTCATGTCCATTTTCTAGGTTGGAAGGTCGTGTGGTGTTCCACGCCAGATATTTATACTTTCTTAATGGATTTACGTTTCTGTAAAATGTTTTCAATTTTGTAAAACGCCTAAATTCGCTATTTAAAAAAATTGGGTTGTAAATGTAAAAGCTACAAAGACTTTATTTTCTTCTAATGTAGTAATAATAACAATACTTCAGAACAAGATACAGCCTTTTAAGCAAAAATACAAGAATGTGTTTTAGATTGTCTGGTATGGTAAGCAAGCAATACAGTAATATAATTCTCCGTTCTATAAACCTAAGAAATTAAACTGATTACGCTTATCAAACAAAAAGTAAAAAGACGCCCCTTGACACTGACACTCCCAGCAGTTCCTAATCCACTGGGCACTCGACTGTGCTCTCCTTACAGTGGCTGAGAAAAATGAAATTAACAGTACGGGTAAAAGTAAGTATTCACACAAGGATAAATTAACATTACGTTAAAGTAAATAAAGAATACTTTGATTACGTCCCGACTGGTAGCTTCAATAGGAGTATACAAGTTTTACTGTTGGAAATGCGCGATAATGTTTTATTGCTCGTAGAAGTATGTTTATGTTAGAATGACTGCTTGCGTTTTAACAGTTTATAACTAATTTAATAAAATTTTAACGTATTTTGATGATATTTCTAACGTGACTTGTTTAATTACAGGATGATGTTCTAATTAGTTTTTAGTAATTAACTGAACTTAGAATGAGGGGGTTCTTTTTCTTTCGGGTAAATTTCTACTCATATAGACGACTGATGTGATAGTGGAAATAAATGGCTGAAATAAACGTTACCTGGTGAATTTCTTATTTCGGGACGATTGTATAAGGTGTTTAAACCTTCAAGAAGATGAAGGCGAATTTGAGCAACCGTCTGCCAGGGTGTTCAGGAGTATTCAAGAAAGGATTCCAATAAAGAGCCTCCACTTAGAGATTCAGAGATTAGTTGTTGTTTAAATTACGAGACTCTGACGTAGAAAATTTTCAATGCTTTCTTATTGACGTCACCAAGCCAGTAGGGTTGTGGTAACATGACTTGTTTATCATTCGGGAGGTAATGGATTCGATTCCCGTTACCCCCTACCGATATGAGTTTTTTTCAGGGGGTCTTCCTCATACATATGTAGCGACATGGTCACTGCATATACGCACATAATATGCGGCTACTTAGTCGAATGCTGGGGTATTATTTTCCCCCGCATGATTCTAACGCCGTTCTTTCCGAGCCTACCTTCCGCACCCGCTCTTAATCCCACCTTTATAATTATTTCCAGCCCTCAATCTGGGGGTTACAGTTTCTCCATATATCCACCCCCGGAGCTGAAGCCACCCTTAACCTTTTTTTCAGATGTAAGGGTAGGTCAAGTGATACACCGTGTGAAAGCTTGTATTAACGGGAATACAATGCAGTATTTATTTTCTCGAGCATTTAAAAAACAAAGTGAAAAAACCCAAATGAACGACTTTCTCTGGCTCAATGGTGTTTAATTTTGAAAATGATTGAAATGTCAGTAGGTAAAAATGTATCGTAGTGATAACAAGCATTTATTATCGCAACAAGCCTGATCTTATCGTTGAAGGAAAACATTTTTATCATTGTGTTTCTTACACTCACTAAATGCTTTTTAATTTCGACAATGCTTGAATGGTCGGTAGATAAAAATGTGCCGTATTGATAACTTCCATTTATTATCTCAGCAAGCCAGGTCTTATCATTGGTGAAAAACGCTCTTAATCTTCTGCGTTTTAGTCTCAATTATAGTTACCTGCTTGATTTGTTAGCGTCCACATTAGTAAATTACAGTACTGTCCGTTCGTTGTATTATTTTTTGCTCGTTTATTTAAGTAAATAATTGCTCTAGTGCAGTTTTCACATATTAACATCATAGTAAATTATTTTGCATGGCTTATTTAATGGAAGCCCTTCACATTTAGATATTAATGATGATTGCACTCAAGCTGAGGTAGCTGAATTATTTTAAGCAAATTATCCCTATATACCGCGGCTTTCTCAAGACACAATTAGCAAAATATAAAGGCGCTATAGAGAATTGGGTCATGTCAGGAATCTGCCAAGACAACGAAGAGAGGCAGTTTACGGAAATACAAAGCTGAACGTTTTGTTGGCTATTCAAGAAAACCCCACCATTTCGGCGCGGGAATTAGCGAGCGATAATGTCAGTCATAGAACTGTTTTAAAGGTTTTGAAAACTGCAAAGATGCACCATTACAAGAATGCTACAAGAATTGACTGATAAAGATCCAGACCAAGGAATTAGTTTTGGGAACGAATGATGGACTTGATTGACCATGGTCACATACAGTTGGAATGGATTCCCTTTTCGGATGAATGTACTTTCTCTTTGCATGGTGAAGTGAATCATCACAATTGTCGTTATTGGTCTGACTACAATCCCCATTTGATGCGGTAAA
>JARFJB010002026.1:777500-780000 GCA_036346205.1 Vesta saturnalis | reverse complement strand
TCGATTTGACAGAAATGTATAAATATCAAATGATGTTATAATAGTAATCTATACATCAACGAGGTAACACAACTGTTATACTCTCTACATGAGAGTATTTTTCAAGCTCAGCGAAAACACGTTCGGATTTTACTCCTGTGCTACATAATGATATTTATTACACGACCAAATATAAGAAAATCCCAAAAGTTAAAATTAATTTCGATAACTTTACTATTTTTAATTAACATTATTAACGTATTTTGTGTAGGCAGTAATATAAGTAAATGTAAGATTCTAGCAACCGACGAGAGTTTAAATCCTTTAGGAAATACATCTTGATTTTACTTCCTTAAGGAACATAAACTGTAATATAAATATATAGGTCGCGCAAAAAATTAAATAATTTACAATGTACCGGGTGATTCACCACAAGGTCCCATATTTATAATTTTAAATAGATAAAAAATAAATGGCAGAGTTTTAGTAATAGAATTCAGCGGCATAGTTGTTTTAACTATGTAGGGCGTTTTCAAAATACGCGATTCAGTAATATTTTTTTAAATGTATCACTCTTTATATTTTACCATTTTTCGATTCTAAATTAAATTTTTAGTAAAAAAAGGCAATTATAAGTATGTCAAAATTTTTACTAGTTTTGCGACGTATCGACGATTAAGTGTCAGTTTTTTGTAAATTTCTGGATGAAATATCTTCAAAAAGCTTTGTATTAGGAAAATCCGACACATCCCCTTTAGAAATATCGTTTGTATTGATCGCATCAAAACTAGTTACTTGCAATTTAACCAAGGATTTGGATATTTTATGTAAAACCGGAAGTATAAATTGTTGACGTCAATCGATCGGATAATTATGTAAAAATGTACCAAATAAGTAGGATATATATATATATATATATATATATATATATATATATATATATATATATATATATATATATATATATATATAATATAATATATATAATATTTAATCCTAATAACTGAAAAGTATTCTGAATTTCCAATAATGCAAATGTAAGAAAAAACCAATCGTTAAATAATTTATCTTCACTTTACTGACAATAAGGCTACTATTACACAAATCAATTGTTTACCTTACATTGACTCTCCTGCCAATAATTAAAGCATTAGAATTTAGTCTGATATTTAATTACTCCGATTACTCGCAAACCTCAAATCTGATCAAAAGAATTGGCCGTCTAGTGGTAGGTCGCTGTATTATTTGAATTAGATAGGCTTGATGAGGTTAAGTGTTACATTATGTGGAACAGGTAAATAATGTAACTACTGAAATTAAAATTAACGAGCTTTGCGCAATGATGGTTAAACCCGGCAACGTACTACTTTGGGAAAGAACCACCAAAAAAACCCTATTTATTGATAAATAAGTAAGTGCACAAAACATTAATAAATCCAACAGCACAAAAAACAATGAAAGGGTTCAGTATATAACAAATCAGCATTAAATCAGGTTAAAGTGCGTACAGAATTACAACATTAAGAAAAAAATAAATAAAAAGCAGTTTACCTTTACATAAACACAAAAAACCAATATAATCACACCCACAATTGCGTCATAAATAAATCGGAATAAAAATAGTAATACCAAACATGTTGCCCTTTAAAACCAATCACGCCGGTCTTTAAGTACATAAACACATAATAATGCAGATTAAGGTACACGTAAAATATAACAACAGTAAGATTGCACAGGTGATAATAAAGTAACTGCAAGGCAAGGTCAAAAGAAAATAAGCAAGGAATTTAGACGTACACAATTGTTAGTGACTAATAAAGCACAAAATACATACGTAAAATTACAATATATTACATATAAAGTGAAATTAGTTCTCAGAAGTACAATTGTACTTAAAAAAACTTACAAAAAAGCTCATTAATACGAAGCCTTACTAAAGTAAGTGTAAATAAATGACAACGTGACCATACACAAGCTAGAGCGATAGAAAAATCAGCGTCCCTTTCTCAGGTTACACATCCACCTACACGAAACAATAAAAACAGTAAAAATATAGTTCGAGGTGTTTTAATGGTCATCTGGACCCGTCCTTATGTAGATCAATCGGTAATTGCCTATTTACAAAAAAATTTTTGCACGTTTGCCAATTCCGAATATAAATATAATCAACAAGCAACAATGCTAATTCGGCCAAGTACATGAGCGAGGAAGCCCTGTACTGGATGACGTTAGCCCTTCTATTTTAATGGATTTCAACTTAACGAGCCCGCCTGCGTAATGAGATGCTTTTTGTAAGGCAATGCTTAATTTCTAATACGTTACATAGGCTTGTAGAATTATTTGCTGCGAGTTTTAATTTATATTATAATACCTACTTACACTTAAACATATTTACTTTTGTTAAACACTTTACCGCAACACGACGAGTTAAGATACGCGGTTTAAACTAGAGGCAACGACTATTAATGATAGATTAGTTTTTGGAAAGCTTACATTAAAACCTACACAAAAAGAAAAGAAC
>JARFJB010002026.1:737500-772500 GCA_036346205.1 Vesta saturnalis | reverse complement strand
TACCACAGAAAAATAGAAAACACCGAATGCGTATAAATACGTAGCGAATTAGGTGGCGTCATCGGAAAAATAAATGCTGTCCAACAAGTTGTCATTTCGTAGATGTGCATTGAACCAATTTGCAATAATTTATACGCTTTTGAATGTGGAGACGATGAAGTTATTGTAATACTCTTATTTTGTACAGATAGAAATATAATTTTTTTTATACAATCATGTGACATGTTCCCTATGGCAAGCCCGTTCGTTACGACAATTGTCGCAGTGGCTAGGAACATCTTCTACAACCCCCTCATTAGCAAGTGTGTGGCGACCAGGTGATTTTCGAGAAGCAACGCTTCCTGTATTATTAAACCGCTCAATTACAAGAGCTCAATTACACGATAAACATGGCGGCGTATAATATAGTAATCGCATCATTGTCAGGATACGCTTCTCGAAATTCTTCTACACATAAGCGAGTTGAATATACCCAAGCTCCATTTTCGTCTTTATTTCAATTACGGAAATAGAATTGCAAAAGAAATTCTAGAGAAAACGTCACAATATTACACTCTGAAATTATAAAACATGAATTGTTTAAAATACAATTTACCTACGTTGTAATTATTTGATAAAGATTAGTAGTCTTGAAAAAGGCTGTTATGTTTACGAGGGTCACTATTTATATTTTGAGCCTAACAATAAAAAAATAGTAATTTGCCATTGAAAATTGCTTTATTGTTTTTAGAAATATTCTCTTTTATGATCAATACACTTTTGCATTCGTTTGAACCATTTGTCATAGCATTTTTTCCAATCTTCTTGAAACACCTCCACAACATGGCTTTTGAACCCATTAACGTCTTCTTCCGTCGACGAAAATCGTTGTCTACGCAATTTATTCTGGATATTCGGGAACAAGAAGTCATTGGGGGCCAAATCAGGACTGTACTGCGCATGACCCATCAATTCGATTTTCGTGTGTTCAAATAATCGTTTGTTAGACGAGATGTGTGAAAACTCGCATTGTCGTGATGTAGAACTTTCCGACGGCGCTTGTTTGTTTTCCGCATTTCACCGAAGTGTTCCGACAGACCAATGTTTGTGTACCATTCAGAATTGACCGTTCTACGTTCCTCTAAAGGCAGAGTTGCCGCATGACGAGGGGTTTCTCCTAAAAAAACAGGCGACCATTTGTTTCGATGTGCTTCGAGCGCGAACAACTTTTATTGAATTTGGTTCATCTTGAAACACCCACACAGTCGACTGCTGTTTACATTCCGGTTCGTATGCATATATCCTGTTACAATCTTATATACTTTTGAAGCACTGCTATTGTATTTCTTGAGCATATGTGTGCACCAATCGATGCGAGATTTTTCAAAATATAAGGGATTCAACGAGACTAAACCTTTTTCATGGCTAAATGAAACATTATTAGTGTTTGCACGACATCAATCTTTCGTTAGTGAGCGGCTACGATTCAAATCGTTACACCAGCGTTTCACAGTGGCTAAGGATGGAGCTTCATCGCCAAATGTGGCAGTAAGTTGATCGATGCACTCTTGTCTTGATAATCCATGTTGAAAATTGTAATAAATCAACGCACGAAAATTTTCACAACTTAATTCCATTTCTTTGCCCACACGCAAACTTCAAGTAACCGCAAACAACACAAATAACGCTCTTGACAAAATGTTTGAAGTATGTTATTGTCAACAATGTGAGACGTTTCTATGGAAACGTAAAACGGCGCCTAACTGAAATCAGTGTTGCCAAGGCTCAAAATATAAATAGTGGCCGACATATCGTTTACCAAAGATGTACTATGATATGTGGTGCCGCAAATGGTAAATAATGTCATGTTTCATAAAAGCGGCTGTGTCGAGTATTTTTGATCGCACTGTATCACTTTACATGTTTTTTTACGGTATCATGGTTATGAGTGACGATAGAAGGGTGGTGCAGTTTTTGCAGTGCTTGACTACTTTTATCTCAAACTAACGTTGCGGTTTTCATTCAACTGTAAGGTCCTACTTCCTTTTTGAGTTAAATGCGTCTTTAAATTGAAGGCAAACTTGACAAAAGTGACAATACTTTTACAATAACACGATTCCTCTATTGTATAAAAATATAGACAGTATAAACGAAAAACTTTAAAAGGCGCACATTCAATGAGTCAAATAAATACAAGGTGGTGCATAAAAAAAAACGATAGGTTTAGTTAATAGCTTCAAAAGTATAACATATTTTTAAATTGATTGGCATCCGGTAAGTTAGAGGTGCAACACTAAGCTATTCAGATGATATAACCATTATAATTGTGTGCTCCTTCTGTGTCATGTTTTGCTGCAGCGTACACATTTTGTGCTCATGTAATTTCAGCGATATTAATGGTATTAGCGATTTGATACATGTACCTCTAAGTTACACAGAGTAATTCACGTAGACCGGTCGTTAGAATATTACGAAGTCCATAAAACTTACAAAAAATGTTTTAGACAGAAGTTATTCGTGTGTATAAATGAAAGTGTCTTAATACATTTTTATTTATAAAGAATGTACAGAAACAATGGGACACTAACCTACTTTGTTGTTTTGAATGATCTCCGGACATCACCCTCTGTGACTTGTTCTTGTGGGGATACATCAAAGATAGATACCGTTACCAGAAAGAATACCTGAGACAACAACGGATTACCAGAGCTAACGTAACAATCGACCAAGACACCCTTAACAAAGTATGGCAAGAGTATGAATACAGCCTTGATGTCTGTTGTATCATAAGGGGTTCCCATATCGAAAACTTTTTAATTCTTGACACCTGGGATGAAACTTTTTGAGTTTTTCTTGAAATGTAACCATTTTATTTTTTTATATGATAAATAAAACCAGATTTATGTACACTTGAAATCATGAACATCATTTGTAATAACCCTGTATACTATTCTCTGTTCAGACGTTTTTTACACTTAAATGTGAAATAAGGGAAAATAATTAGGTTGTAAAACGAGGAATAGTTAGATTTACCTACCGTGCTCTGGCAAGCAGCAGTATACGTTGATATCTTCCAGTCGCGCATTGCCGTTAAAAATACGAAATACAAATTCTTGACTTTTTTGTATATTTTTTTTTCAAATACTGGGATTATTAATGTAAGAACCCTATAGCGCTAAAAAGTTACACTTAGTGTTGTATAACAATTAAAAAAATTATATTAGAGTTTTTTTTAATATCTTTTGGTCGCGCATAACCTTTAAAAGTTCATTAAAATTCCTAAATCTGAACTTTTTATCACTTTATACCATACTGTGATTAACAATATAAAACCACTATAGTGCTCAAACGTAACTGTTATTGATGTATAAGAAAATAACAATTGTAATATAACTAGATTCTACTTGCGCAGCTGGGCGGAAACATGTATGTCTGAACGAGTAAATGTCCTTCACGTCAGTTGACTTGAGAATGAGAAGTGAGCTGCGCGCGCACTCCATCATTTCATTGGTGTCTGGTTACTGCCAGGTCATTTCCTTTGCCAGTCTGCTACTGAATCTAACCCAGGTTGTTGTGTCGTAGAACGAGTGCCAAAAGTCATTGTATCTCATCTTAAAGAATACCATATTTTGTGTTTTTTTTCTTCACAATTTTTTAACTTGGTTAATGCATTGTTTTCAACGAAACCTAGCTGCTTGCCAGAGCACGCTGAGTAAATATAACTATTCCTCGTTTTCATAACCTAATTATTTTTCCATATTTCACATTTAAGTGTAAAAACGTGTGAAGAAAAAATAGTATATTTTATGCGGAGCAAAGTGACTTTTTGTGGCTTATCTGTATTTGCCGGACTCACTACGTTCGTCCGTCAAACCTACAGATTCGCCACAAAAAGTGTCACTTGAGCTCCTTATAAAATAATATACTATTTTTTTTGCTTTTCCCTTGTTTATGCTTATAGCAACTTTTGCGCGCTACAGCGTTTAAGAAAAAAAAAAATGTTTATCGAACCACCACTCCTTACTTATTTCACTAAAATAATTTGTCTAAATTTTCTGTATCTCCTGGATTTACCATTTACTTTATAAAATTTTTAAATAAACCTACTAGTGCCATTTATGTGATGTTCGTGGGTTCTTGTTAGTTTCAAAACTGTCTACTTTCTTGTTACTTTACTGAATTACCACTAGATGGTGATACCATTAAATAATTACATCTTACTAAGAGTGTGTGTGCGTGCGTGCGTGCATGCGTGCGTGCGTGCGTACGTGCGTGTGTGTGGGTGCGTGCGTGCGTGCGTGTGTGTAAAATTTCATTTTGACAATGATTTCGATGAGAAAATAGGGTTGAAAAATTTCTTCCTGAGGTGTGCCTTCTTTTAGAGCGGCCATTTTTGTACAAGTATTTTTTTCGCTGTCTTTTCAATGTTGAACATCATCTTTATAGGAGAATTTTCATATGAAATATTTCTTTACTTTGTAAAGTACTTATTTGGGTGAAGTGGTATAATCGCTATTGGTTGATGATATAGAAAAATGTTACTTGCACAAAAGGGATAAGCTAGCTCGACTTCTTCAGCCTCTTTATAATTATGACCTTTCTATCCGGATTTAAATACGAACGTCTAATAACTTCGTTTCGTTTTATTTTTACTACGATCTTCTCCTCGCTTTGACTACATACATATAGCTATTAGCTGTGCGTCAATTACTTGTGTCTCGTTAGCGTTGGTGTTACGTTTGTATGGAAATAACTGTATGCTGTTTAGAAGCTAACGCTTTAGTTTTTGTACTAGTTTTACCTTGCTACTGACTACAAGGTATCCATCTTAACCAGAACCAGTTCAAGTTACTGCAGGATCTAACGCAAAGCACCTCGACAAACCAGATCAGATCGTTCTATTCTATCATGCGATCATAATATGCAAACACTGAATCGTAGGTTAAATTCGTCTGTATTGTGCTTCACTTTCCGCAGGATCAATACAACTCCTAGAAACTAACAGTGTGTGTCAATTAATCAGATGGATAAAGCTTTAATATAATAAATAATTTTTTCGTGCAAGCTTTCGTCAGCAGTTTTTATTGATTAACTTGATGATTATATATCAGTTAATATTAGGTCACTCACTATCTTATGCAAATTATGGATAACGTTAATACTTTCGTGAAGTTGAAATTTTATAACTTACTGGCCAGTGTATGCCATCAAATAAATAAACGGTTTACGTTCATATTAGACGTCCATTTTACATTCTGAGGTAGCGTTATCTAAATCACCACTGTTCAGTGCGCAGTTGCATGAACGAAATTAATTTATTATACCGGGTGTATTTGTTTGTCATATTCATGTTACGTGTTTAATTGGAAAACGTTTCTTTTTGATAACTTTCGTCATTTTGTCAAATTTACTTACTAAAAAAGCAATTTATTCTTAGGTTGAATGCTTCCAATTCACTATTTCGCAAATTTTTACGCATCTCTAATTGCATTTAAATTTACGTATGTAACTTTCGTACACATCTCATATTTAGTTAAAATAAGTCAAAATAATACCTTCAGCGACATCTCTAAGATTTAGGATCATTTAATGTAAAGCAGTTAAATAGAAACCTGGGATCTTTTAAGGTCAAATGATACAAATACATATAATAAATAAATATTTTCTATACAATTTAACTTTTGGTAACAATGACTAAATATAAATTTTCTCAAGTTTGTAAAATTGATTTTTAAGGTGTTGGCCAATTTTCTTTCTTCCTTTTAAGAACCCCTTTGATGCTGGATATTTAGTTTCTAGAGAATCTTTCGTTTTTGGTTCTGGATGCTGAAGCATCATTTTTTTGGGAAATTCTCACATAAAGTAATACTTTGTTAAGTACAAGTATTACTAACGGTTTTAAAATGCGGATATAATTGAAATTATTCATTCGTCCACATCTTCGGTAAGTGGCACATGTTTCGATAACCTCATGGTAATTAAAATTGTTTTCAGGTTTTCGAATATAAAAGCATTCAATACTAATTATTTACATATAAAGACACTTCAATCGAAATTACGTAGAATGTTCACTATCGGCTCGTTTGTCACCTGTAAGAGGTATGAACGGTTATAATTAATTAAACATCGTACTTATATTTTCCTTCTTTTATCATCTCCGTACTACCTTCTTTTAGCATCTCTGTACTACCTATGTAATAATATCTCTGTACTACCTATGTACGATCATCTCTGTACTACCTATGCAAGAGAATCTCCGTACTACCTTCTTTTAGCATCTCTATGCTACCTACATTTCTAACGGCATTCCTTCTTAAATTTTCTGATCACATTTTACTGTTACGTTACATCCAAAGTGCATGGTTACCGTTGGAAGGCGTAAGACCTTGCTGACATCTACGACCATATATGTGAAGGCTACTAGATCATTGGAATAGTACCCGAAATTTGCAAGATCAAATAAGTAGTGGTTTCAACAATAAAGGTCAGATTTTTTTTCTTTATCACCTGGTTACAGTTCTTAATGAATTTCTACAACGAAAATAAATGGACTGATATTATTAATTTTACAATCAAAGAATCTAAAATTGTAACCTCTTAATTAAATTTATATATTTAAGGTACTTCCAGCAGTTCACTTTCACAAAATTATTTTATTTATATATATATATATATATATATATATATATATATATATATATATATATATATATATATATATATATATATATTCACTAATTCAGCTTTGAATATTTTGCATTCAATCATAAGTAAAATTTTAATTGAATCATTAAAATAGATAGACCACACCTAAATAGTTTTAGCTTCCATTTTGACCTATTTAATTCTAGCTTCTGTGGCTACATTCACCCAACGATTTAACTCCTATTTTGATTGCAATATACGGGTGTAACGATTATCTGTATTACGTGAACTACTGCAAATGTTGAACATTTAATTTTATATGAATTTGTAATTTTTATGTCGTAATCTTTATGTCTTATGTACATTACTTTTTTCTGTGGACAAGATTGTTCGGGCCAATTTATTTCCTATAAATTTCTTGATTACCTTGTTTTTTTTGGTAGTTATTTACTGTGGACCGAACAAGCTTTCCAATTTACTATATACTGCGTAAAGCGTAAGGCAAGCAAGTTCATTAATTAAGTTCTTTTTATTTTTTTTTATCTTACTAAACATCCCAATGGGATTATGTGTTAAATTAGCCAATTCCGAATACGAACAGTAAGATCTTACAACGGTCGGAAGGGGGCATATAATAATTTTACTTTTTATTTTTATTTTTATTTTTTAAATTTAAATCATAATTGCCGTGGGCACAAGCTGAGGCTCACTGCTTGCCATCGTGGGCTTTGGTGGAAAGTTAATTTATGTATTTTTTTATTTTATTCTTTTGTCAGGATATCGACAATAAAAATTCCTTTATCGGGGGAATTGTCAACTCATTTCTACTTCCTCCTTTCATTCTTATTTCTTTCTTTTTTTTTGGTAAATCCTGTTTCAGACTTTACGGGGTTTACCCTCCTTTCAACACTTGTTGAGTATTTCCTTACTAAAGCCTGTTGCGCCTACTCATATCCGGTTCCTATCTAACCATATCACCATCACTTTAAGCTATACCTCCAAAACAACCACGCATCCGAGTGCTCTGCGGTCTTCCGACCGTACGCCTGAGCTTAGTCGAGCCTATTCATTTTTTTTAATGCCATATGATGGTTAGACCAAATTATGCCACATGTCTAATCTGGTTAGATAGGAACCGGATATGAGTAGGCGCCACAGGCTTCAGTAAGGAAATATTCAACAAGTGTTGAAAGGAGAGTAAACCCTGTAAAGCCTGAAACGGGATTTACCAAAAAAAAAGAAAAAAATAAGAATGAAAGGAGGAAGTAGAAATGAGTTAACAATTCCCCCGACAAAGTAATTTTTATTGTCGATATCCTGACAAAAGAATAAAATAAAACAATATATAAATTAACATTCCACCAAAGCGCACGATTGTACATATTTGTGTAAAACAAAGGTAAGTTTGATTTGGAACATTTCGGAAATTACAAATTTTATTGGTTATATGTACATTTTTCCTTTTCAGGTGATTGAAAGATCTTTCAACAAACCAGAGGAGGGGGGATATTAATTTCGTTTAAAAATTTAAGCCATTTTATCTTTTTTTTTCTTCTCAGTTAATGTAGCGCTACTTGCCTCGTTTATTTCATTCTTGATACCTTTTATATTTTCATTTTGGGGAAAAATTAATTAATAAATGGATTAGCATAACAGATAAAATATTCAGTGCAGTTCTTTTGGGGAAAATTTCCTTAATTTATTTAATTCTAAGTTTATGGGTTTTCAATAAATTACGAGTAGTGTGGGAATTGTTATTTATTGTTTTGTCCTTTTTGTTGCTCTCACCTGTTTCAAGTTTGTAGGATTTCTCTCATGAAATATTAATTTGCCTTTTTTTTTCTTTAAAGCTTGGGCGCCTTTTTCTTGTCCGTTCTCATTATATTTCTGACCAAAACTTCTATTTCTGTGCTCTAACCTAACCATCTACCTACTCTTTATCAACTCTTCAAAACACCCGCGCCATCCAAGTGCTCTGTAGACACTTGACCGTTGGAATGGGTTGCTAGCCGAGGAAAGAAAAGGCGGCCTCTTTGAGCTTTCCAAGCTCCTTCATCCACAATCATGGCTTTCCAACATACATAGATACATTACGTGCATATGCATAGTGGGATTAAGAATGGGTGTGGTCAGGATAGGATCGGAAGGACCGGAGTTAAGGTTCTGAGGGGGCCGGGCTGAGCTCACTCACACATTTATATTTATGTGACGTGGTAGGTTAGACACGTGACAGGGTGTGGGGTGGATTCTGTACCAGTACCAATATGAAAATATGACATGAGATTCCATAGCAATGTACGTATGAATAATCTCTGTCGCAAAAAAAAATTTATTTTAACCAATGCCTTGTTACTACGTACCTCGGTATTGTGTGTACCATTAATGTCCATCAAACGAGGAAATGTATAGTTCTCTATAGGTATAATCAAACTTTAAAACTATACACTAAAATCAGATTACAACAGTTGAAAATTTTCAGAACTTCAGCTAAGAAATGAATAAATGATACCTAAATTACAAGAATTTTGGTGACAATGAAGTTGTGTCTATTTAATCTATTTGTAACTTAAATTAAAATTAGTTAGTCATATTGTTATTAAACAACTTCAGATATTTAGCGTAACTAATAGCAGGATATTTTCCGTTATAGGAGGTTTAAGCATAATTTTAAACTTCGTACAGATACTTTCAATACACTTAAATTATTTATTAATGTTTTATGAGGTTTTCTTTTAAAAGATTTCTCATGATGTGAATGATTAATATCTACATTGGAATCCAGTTTTACTGTAATATAAGTTTTATTATAGATCATCAGCTTAATGTGTCACGTATTCGGGTGCTATATTACACTTGACACCTATACTTTTGTAATTTGTTTGAGAAAATTTTTACGTATGTGAATGTTGAATATTTTATTTCTTCTGTATTTCAATTTATTGAAGATAAATTTGGCTAAAAATGCAAATGTAGGCACTATTAATCGCATGATTAACGATCTACGATAAGCTTGTTTTTTTAATTTGGCATGTCATTGATAGTAAATAAACAACTTATTTCAGTTAAGGAGTTTGACCCATCAGGACAATAGAAATATACAAGATGTTACGATTGGTTACCAACCTATATAGAGGTGATAACAATAAGGTAGTTTTAGGTATATTCAAATGTGGTAATGAAACACACTGAAGTTATATAATTAGTTATAAGTACTTAGATCTCAATAATACATTAAAAGCTCAGCGTTTTTAATGTTCTCAATATTTGCATTACATGTGTGATTAATCGTGTTTATTGACATAAAGTGGTTGCAGCTAACATAAAGGGCGTTAACATTTAATTGTTTCTTTATGTTTTACACAAATCTTTTATAATACTTTTGTTTACTAAACAGATTATTTTGTTTACTTTGTATTTATATGCATTAGACTTTTCAGATCAATTTATAGATTCAGAAAAACAGATGTTGATTAAATAATAATAAGAATTTAATAATACCGGAAGTATGATAGCCTTGAAGTGATTCAGTTTGTATTATTTTAGTTAATACTTTAAATTTCTTACAATTATGTCACTAATTTGTATAACTCGACCACCATTTATAACAACCTAAAAAACAACCCCATTAGATCGAATTTGCGTTTTATTATTTCTGTAATGTTCCACCACGGTTACTCTTGCAATAATGTTATACTATCACAATGTTTTTACTTTTAAATTTTGCTTAAACGTTATTCAAGCTATAACAAAGAAAATATTATTATGTATTTTATAGGAAAGTATTTCATTTAAGGGAATCTGGAATGAAAAAACCGTAGACCATATAGATAGAAAACTACATGATATACCTACAGACATGTAAAATATAATAATTCATAATCAGTAAAAAAAAATTGTGTCCACCTTGGTATTTTGTATGTTTATGTAGGTATTAAAGTAATCCTTTGATTTAACACAAGCAGGTATAAGCCAAAGTTATTGTAAATATCTAACGGAAAATTGTGAGGAAGTAGGTGTAGGTAGGGTATAGTTCAATTGGATTTTATTGCTCACATGGAATTTTCGGCTTATAAAATGTAATTTTAATACTTCTCCACCCTGTAATATGAGTTTTAAGTCTAAGAGGATAAAGTTCAAGCAATTTAAGTTTAAAAAACTGTATCATTATTTGGATAACCGTTCAGTGGCCTGTACTAACAATCTCCAAACAGTTTTTCGACTGCTTTATTTTTTTAATGTAAACCAACAAAGTGTAATTTTTGAAAATAGAATTCAAGAATACTATTTAAAAGTCAATTATGGTTTTAATCACAAAAATTTGGTATATTTGTCGCCGCCAAATTGCAACCGCGTCGTCATCCGATATTATAATTATCGCAATGAGCCCATACATATTTAGGCTAAATAGATGCGGTGTAACCCTTAACCGAGCTGGTAGCGTAGTGGCGACACAATCTGCTTAGCATTCGGGAGGTAATGGTTTCGATTCCCGTTACCGTCTACCTTGTATGAGGTTTTTTCAGGGGGTTTTCGACATGCACATGTAGCGGCATGGTCACTGCGTATATGCACACCATGTGCGACTGCTTAGGCGAATACCGGGGTAGTATTTTCCCCCTCAGAACCTTAACTCCGTTCCTTCCGATCTTATCCTAACCGCACCCATCCTTAATCCCACCATGCATATATACGTAATGTATCTATGTATGCTGGAATCCATAATTGTGGCTGAAGGAGCTCGGAAAGCTCGAGAAGCCCGCCCTCCCCCTTGGGGAGGGGATGGAATACGTGGCCTTTTCCTTTTTTTTTTCCCTTTAGTCAAACAGCGGCGCTACCAGGTCAATGGTTTAAAATAGAAGTACGAAAAATGATAGGCATCTTTTTGTTGTACCACATCTGTATAAAATTAAATAATTTATTTGTGGCGCGTGTCTATGAATAACAATAATGTGGATGTTGAAATACATTATTTTTATGGTTTAGTAGGTAATTTAGTAAAAATACAATTTATGCTTGTAATGCGCACTGAAATAACAGAAATTCTTCAGTTCAATGTTATAACGCCTTCTGTGTTAAGGGATGTCATAATAGATATTTATGTATAAGGGTATAATCAGAAGATTATGGCTCGAGGGAATGTTAAAAGCCCGACGCGAAGCGGGGCTTTATATTCCTGAGAGCCATAATCTCAATTATGCCGTGGTACATATAGTTTTATTTTATTTTGCACCATGAAATTGGAACAAAATTTTAAAAAGATTCAGTATTTTCGGCAAGTTTTTAAATGCAAATGCAGTGAAATAAAGTCGACAGTAGGCTAATTTGTTGTTACTAAGATACTGTGATATTGCTAAATTGTTGCTAAGGTACTGTTTGTTTGTAAATAATTTGCATTCTAAAATGGAAGGTGAAAACGCAAAAACTTATTCACAAGAAATTTTAGATGAATTTGAGGCCGCCCAGGCAAAAATAATTCCAAGTAAATCGAAATATTTATACATAAAAGAGTACGAAAAGTTTAAAAAATGTGTCCACAAAATGTGATGAAAAAGCTGTGATGGCATACTTGTCTCAAATGGTAAGGGATTGTGTATATACATTAGTCAATTATCTCTATCCAACAAATATCTATTTTTGCAGTCAAAGATCTATAAGCCGTCGTCACTGTGGTGTTTACATTCTAAATTGAAAAAGATGTTCAAGTTGAAGGAAGATGTTGATATATCTCGTTTTTCCATGCTCACAGAATTCATGAAGAATAATTCTGTAGGTGATCAAGCTAAAAAGTCCCATGTATTGCAACGGCATCAAATTGAAGAATTCATGTTGAAGGCGCCTGATCATACGTACTTGTTAGTTAAGGTGTAACGATTTTAGTTTTAGTCTCATTATAAAAATTATTGTGTTTTATAGGTTGTCACAGCAGTAGTAATGAGACACCATCCCCACCACTTTTTTTACGTCATAAGCCCCGCCCCTTTTTTTATATGCCCACGTGGGAGACCGCATTTTCCACCCTTATTTTTACTCGCTTACGTGTAGGACGTATTTTTTCACCCCTATTTTTACACATCCACGTGTGAGACCGTGTTTTCAACCCTTATTTTTTATACGCTTACGTGTGAGACCGTGTTTTCATCCCTAATTTTCACACACCTACGTGTGAGACCGCATTTTCAACCCTTTCATCCCTAATTATTTTTACTCGCTTACGTATAGGATGTGTATTTTCACCCCTATCTTTTACACAGCCACGTATAGGACGTGTTTTTTCACCCCTATTTTATGACAGCTCACGTATAGGATGCGTATTTTCAACCCTCATGGTTTCTTTTCGAGGTCAACCCTAATTAGAGCCTTTTTTGCACATGCTCACGTGAGGGGCAGGTCTTGGTGCTGGGGGCTGGATCTGGACCTAGGTCTTGGACTTTGAGTTGGTCTTAGGGTTATTTTGATGGTATTCAGGTCCTTCTGACTATATTAATAGCAGTGCCCCTGGAGGTTGGGCAAATGCACACGCATGCAATGTTGGCAATTGCATAATTAATAAGATATTATTATTAAAATTGTCGGTCCTATTGCTTTAAAATAGCCAAATCCTATTGGATGATCTTTTACCTAAACCTTGTATTTCTAATAAGGAGGTTCTTGTGCGACACGTGTAGGGCTTCGCAACTTGTTCTCAGGCCCTCGCCCCATGGCCGGAGATGATGTGGGAACCTAACCTTATAAGATAAGTGTAGAGCTTAGCCCCTATCGTGGCCTCCTTGATGCAATTGTTATGTTGTTGTAACTTAATCTTACAGCTGTAGGCCTTCGCCCTGTCATACAAAAATTGTATTCTAATAAGGGGGTTCTTGTAAGGCAGGACTTGTATCAGGGTCTGCGCCCTGGCCCCTTTGAGTAAAAATTGATTTTAGCGCCATCTAGGGGCGTATAGACTAATGAACATTTTCTATAATAGAAGCTGATAATGCACACCTCTCTCCTGCTCTATGTTGTTTCTTCCCCCCCCTCTCTCTCTTTTTCACACACGCACAAACAAATCAATTAATTAATCAATCTCAAACAAATCACGTTCGATCATCAGATAAAACTCAATCAATCAACCGAAATTATGTCTTACAGTTTGCGGAAACCAGATTACAGTTCAAATTGAATGCATTAAAGTGTAATTAAATATGACGTGAAATAATATCTACCCTAATGCAATGATGCTTTATGTATAGGCTGATTCTCTAAACAGTCACCACCTATACATTCGGAACATCATATCTGATTTATTTGCATGTTTAATTACATACACACACAAAACTGTTTCATTGTAACGTGTTCATTAACTGTTGTAAAACCCATTAAAAGTAATAATTACTTATATATATATATATATATATATATATATATATATATATATATATATATATATATATATATATAATATATATATATATATGTATAATGTCATACTACGCTGTTGATTTTAATTTTCACCTAAAAGGCATTTATTAACATTTTTAGAATTTCAAAAGGCACTACTTTGTTTGAAATAACTTCTACATTGTTACAATTTACTAGAACAGTAGTGACTGCATTGGTATTAGAGATAATTAGAATTTTGGTTGAGGTTATATTTCGTAAAAATAAATTTTCAGGAAGTTATGAAAAAATGACAACGGCAATATTAACTAGCAACATAACTTAGTATATCATAACAATTTCAATTGTCTCCGGTATCATGAACACGATAAAAACCAAAATTTCTGTTTTAGCCTTACTACGCCAGCGCAGTAATGACGCCATTCTTCATAATGTAGGGTTTACATATAATTCTAGCGTAACAATGACATTATACAAATATATATATATATATATATATATATATATATATATATATATATATATATATATATATATATATATAATATATATATTAAATGATTAAATCAAAATTAACATGTTTTAAGAATATCAAACTGATATAACGGAAATAAAGCAAAATTTTAATGGTTTATTATTATACATGAATTAACAATAACTACAAGTTTAAAAATGCGTAACCTACTATTTTAGTATTGATCTTATGAAGTCATCCTGGTAATAATACATTTTAAAAATCTTTATCGATTTTTGTTACCAATATCAGGTAAAACATATATTAAAAATAATACGCTTACCTTTAGAATTTTTCCTTCAACTGTACAATATGTTAAACTGAATTTTTTATACAACGTGTTCACTAAAATCATTTAATGTGTAAACAGCATTACATACTGTCATAAAATATTTAGAAAGTAATCAGAAAACCTGAATTCGTATTTAACAAACATGTACTTACAAAAAAAATTACATTCAAAACACAACATATTTTAAAAATTTTGCTAACGCGAAATTACTTTTAAATAATTAACTAATGTTACAGCATAATAATAAAAACTCATTAAACAGTGATTAGACATTAAATACATTTAAAATGTGTAAGTTTTATACTACGTCTATTATTACATAGAGATGAGATTATTCTTAAATTTAATTGATTTCGATAGAGCTCTGGTAATACTACAACCGTTCAAAATCATGCTTTTCTCGACATCAAAAAGCTATACTAGTGATACGTCAAGTAAGCATAATGGATACTGCTACATTGCTAACGATTGATGATATCTTTTGCATGAGATTATTTGAATGAGACAGTTTCAGTACTTTTTAGAAAGCAAACATCATGAGATCAAACGAGATTTTGATGTACAACGTCACGCATCGAATCAGCTTGAACGATTATATTGTTCAGAGCCGAACCGTATAGCAACTCGTGTCGCTAATAACTAATAGGTTTGTTCAGCTTACTTCATGGACACGAGGTTAGCCTTACAATTAACTGGTTTCAGCGAGACTCTGGAAATGATACTAAAATCTGTTAGCTGTTGCAGAATGTTGTACCGTATTAATTCCTTCAATTTTATCTGCATTCTGTTTCAGACTGTATTTTTCTAATATAAACAGAATCTTCAATACTTAACGTGAGCATAAAACATTAGCTAATTGTTCACCTCTAGTTTTACATGATATGATTTATCTTAAATAAATTGTTCGAAAAAGCTAATTAAACGTAACTCCATGGATGGATAAAGCAACGTTTCATTATAGCTTTTAGTCAACAAAGTGCCATAACTTACCAATAACTTTAGCAAAGGATACAATACGATAAACACGCTTGCACGCACGATTCGACACGCACGCATGCTCGCACGTTCGCACGTACACAGCACGCACACGCAAGCTCGAACACGACTTGCACGTTCGCACAGTACGCACGAACGCACGAACGCACGCTACGTACGCAGTATGCGCACGATGCGAGCTGCACGTCTACGCAGTATCGCAACGCTCGCACGTACACCGTGCGTGCGTGCAGCGTGCGGTACGTGCGTTCGTATAGTAGCAGAACGTGCGTGTACGTAAGCGTGCAGCTTGCGTGTACGTGCGTGTGTCGTGCGTTTACGTGCGAGCGCGAGCTTGCGTGTGACATGCGTGCATGCATGCGTGTTTTCCATTTGATCCTCGTGCATAAAGCAGTGCAGTCGATTGTATGTAGTTGTAGGACATTGTGTTGACTAAAAGCTATATTGAAACTTGTTGCTATAGTCCATGGAGTTATCGTTTATTAATTTTTACGAGGATTCTATATGATAAGATCAGTCATGCATGTAAAGTAATAGAGTGAAACTAATTGCTAATGTGTTGCTGCTACAGTTCACAGTATTGAAGATTCTGTTTATGTATTAGAAAACTTATACAGTCTGAAACAAAATGCAGATAAAAATTGAAGGAAGTGAATACGGTACAACTTCTGAACGAGCTGAAAGAATTGAATAGTGCAGCATATTCCAGAGCCGTGTTGAAACCAGTTAATTTAGGGCTAACCTCGTGTCCGTGTCTGATAAAACTATTAGGTTGATTAGCTTTACTTCTTTATGGTTTGTTACAATATAATCGTTCAAGGTGAAGACGATGCGTGATTGTATATCAAAAATCGTTTGATCTCATGAGATTGTATAGCTTTTCTTAAAAATCTGAAGCTGTCTCATTCAAAAATATCATGCAAAAACATCAAATAATCGTTAGCAATGTAGCTGTATCCGCTATTATGCTTACTTTATGTATACATATCACTAGTATAGCTTTTTTGATGTCGAGAGAAGAAGCATGATTTCCAGTATTATTAGGCTATTACATGAGTGGTATTAGATAGTTTTTACGTAACCTGAAGATTCAATTATTTAAAAAGTAATTTCCGCGTTAGCAAAATTTTTTAAATATTTGTGTTTTGAATGTAAATTTTTTTTTTTTTTTGTAAGTACATGTTTGTTAAATACGAATTCAGGTTTTTCTGTATTACTTTCTAAATATTTTATGACAGGTATGTAATGGGCTGTTGATAGCCATTCATAAATCGCATTTTAGTGAGACACGTTGTATAAAAAAATCAGTTTAGCATATTGTACAGTTGCAGGAAAAACTTCTAAAGGTAAGCGTATTACTTTTAATATATACCTGATATTGCTAACAAAAATGCCGATAAAGATTTTTTAAAATGTATTATTACGCAGGATGACTTCATAAGATCAACTCTACAAAATAGTAGGTACGCACGGTTTTTAAACTTGTAGTTATTGTTAATTCATGTATAATAATAAACCATTAAAACCTTTTGCCTTTTATTTCCGTTATATCAGTTTGATATTCTTAAAACATGTTAATTTTAATTTAACTCTATATATATATATATATATATATATATATATATATATATATATATATATATATATATATATATATGTAATTATTACTTTTAATGGGTTCTTACAACTGTTAATGAACACATTACAATGAAACATTTTTGTGTGTGTATGTAATTAAACATGCAAATAAATCAGATATGATGTTCCTAATGTATAGGTGGTGACTGTTTAGAGAATCAGCCTATACATAAAGCATCATTGCATTAGGGTAGAAATTATTTATTATTTCACGTCATATTTAATTACACTTTAATGCATTCAGTTTGAACTGTAATCTGGTTTCCGCAAACTGTAAGACATAATTTCGATTGATTGATTGAGTTTTATCTACTCACAGCCTTTGGTATTTTTGGAGCATGTCTTCGCGAAGAACTGCACGATTTGGCTATAGACGGAAAATAACGTTTATTTTTAATTGCATTTCTACGAAACATGCCGCTCTTTGAACCCATACCAGATGTGATTGTTAAAATTTAAAATTGTAAAGTAAACTTAAAATGTAAATACAGTTAACAATCCGTCCAAAAACAATGAATTTAAAGAACAAAAAAATTATTTTCCAAGAAAGGGGCAATCATAAATACATATTTGTAAGAAAAGATGGATTCATTCTTTTAAAAGGTTGCCTAATAAATCCAAACGTAAGCATTGTCAAGGAACTTTTTATTACCTAAATGATTAAAAAATAACTAGATCGAATCCGTAATCCAAAATATAAAAAAAATCTAATAAATAGATAAATAAACAAATAACTGGCTAAATTTGTATCTGAATTATAAATGAAAGTAATTAAATAATTTTCTTTTCGAGAATGAATAACAGCAAGTCGCGTTATCTAATTCCAAATACAAGTAGCAAGTTACTGAACAGATTTTTAATGGTTTGAGTATTACTAATAACAGATAATAATAATCTAAACAGTAGAAGTTTGTAACGTGTAAAATGCTTATTTAAAGAAAAAAGGCGAGTAAATAATATTTAGGATTGCTATGCAGCGAACTTGCACCAAAAAATGGTTCCTCTAAAATTACCATGCCTAATGATTGTTGAAACTTATAAAGTCGTACTGACACAAATATAAAACTATAAAGGATGCAGGCAGATCCGTAGTAAGTGGTAAGTTTTTGAGCATTTTTTTTTTGTTTTCAAATTTGAAGGTTGATCCAACTTTTATTTTGGTATTTGTAATAAAAAAACTTACTAGGGTGTTGTTAATAATAATTCCCCTAATATTACTTATAATCCTAATAATAAATAGAAGATTTTGTGCCTTCCGATCAGCCGGTGATTAACGGGTCCACGTTCTTAAAATTTGATTTGATTTAATTAGAAAAGGTGTGTGTGGTTAGATATGTTCGCTTTACAAAAAAATGTAGCTTCAACCTGTAAATAAATGTTAAAATGCCTCGGACACCAACTTATTTTATGGAAAACAAGTAAACCCTAAATGTAATAAATGTGAAATTGAAATCAATAACAAGGTTTATTATAAAATCGTTAAGTCAAGTTATAAAAGTGTAAAATCTTAATCCTAATGTTAGAACTTAAAAAATACCTTATACTAAAAATTTGATATGAAATACCTGTTTAACTTTAAAATTTTTGTTGTCACTGGTGTACTGCAACTAACAAGATGTGCTGACGAAGCCACGCTTTCTATTTTGGTTGTGCAATCAATCTTGAAACGGAAATATAATAAAAGTTTTGATATTCGTTGATACCAAATGAATAAATTCTTTTACAAAAAGCCAAACTTGGTTGATTGAAATGGGTTAATGTACCATTTATTTATAATTTTCTTTATAGCAACAAACATCTATTGCGTCATCCTCGTTAAATTGAAACGTAATAATACAATGAAATTGCATAATAGTAAAATGTAACGTAATAAAGGTAAAAATAACAGTAAAAATGAAAGTGTAATAAAAGTATAATGAAAGTGCCGTTAATTTAACGACACTTTTTAAATAAAAATACTTAAGAATAAAAATGGACGCGTCTTGCTTTCATGTCGTAACAACAACGACTCCCCAAAAATAGATGTCTGCGCATGAACTCAATGTGCAAGACGAAATGCGCGTACTACCCCACTTTAAAGTATCTAAACGTATTCTTTTTCAGCCACTAAGGTATGCAATTTGCATGACATAAAAATCAATGAAGTTTCCTAAATTATGGTATATTTTTAACACAACTCAAAAGGTTTGTTACATACTATACGTGATTTTAAGCTTAATTATAACATTGCGTTGCATATTGTCTAATAGTACCTATATTCTTCCTTGATTGCAAATTAAAAATTTATGCTTACGTTTACCTTCGTTACTATGTTTGACCCTAATTGTAATTGGTTAACCCTAAAAGTAAACAATTAATGTCGGGAGAGCTAACAGGACCATTATAGTTATTTATTGTTACTCTGCAATTGGATAGAAGAAATTTAGAGGATAGAAACGTAAGTTGTCACAGTGCGCGACAATAATAAAACAGATTTGATAAATAAATATTAAATTAAATAACAAAAAAATAACTATAACTCGGAAAGCGAAATTAAAAATAATTGAAGCATTTGGTCGCAAATAAATAACAGCAAGCCCGGTGAGTGGCGCGGAGCCAGGAATCGCGTAGGGTATGTACAGTCCCTACTCAAATTATTAGACTCACTCATAAAATTGCCTTCGTTGTGAAATTTATCTTAATTTTTCGCCTTCAAATGTAGGCAAACTTGTAGACAGGGTTGGTGTTAGGATTGCCTAATTATATATTAAAAATTAAGAAACATAGAGTGGTCGATAATATAGATTTTTAATTAATTGTTAACTATTTGACAGATACAGAGGTTAGAAGTATTTTTAAGGTGTGTTTTAACAGTTAATTATTTTTTTTAAGACGTTATTTTGCTAAGGTTAATGATTTTTAGCAATAAGTGAAGCTTCAGTAAATATTTATTTATATTTTTAAGCAAGTGTCAAAGCCATAACCTGAAATATTGATTTGAAATGTTGCTATTGAAATGTGGGTGTTATTCTTTAGATGGGTAAGTCAAAAGATCTAGCAAAAGAGAAAAGGGCTGCTATTGCAGCTTTGCTAAACAATACGAAATATAGCCAAAGGGATATTGCCTCAAGGTGTGGAGTGTCACAGTCCTCAGTACGCAGTATCCATCAAAATATGAATGTCAATCAGTCTACCGATTGTAATCGGAAAGGAAGGTATGGCAGAAAAAAGGTGGTGACAGCTAGACGAAGAAGAACCCTAGAAATATTGTGCTAGATTGTCGAAGGGGAAGTGCTAGTACAATTAAAAAAAAATTGAGGAAGCTCGGTGCACTGTATCCATTTCTACAGTGAGGCGAAGTCTGTACGACCCGGGTTTCAAATGTCGCAAGCCAATTAAGAAGCCAAGATTAACACCAGCCACGGTTTAAAAAATGTTGACTTGGGCAAATGCCCATAAACACTTGACCATTGATGACTGGCGCATAGTAGGTTGAATTAAATCTCTTAACTTTTCCTTTTATTTACATACTTTTTCCCTATTACAGACATGCTTCAGCGATAAGTCAACCTTTCATATTCTGGATGACAAGTCACAGTTTGACCGGCGTAGGCCAGATGAAAAATTTAACAGAGGTTGTGTTATAAAAACTGTTAAGCATCCCATATCGGTCATGATATAGTCGGTGGCAAAGGTCTTGGTCGCCTGCATGTTGTTGAGGGAACGATGCGACATGACCAGTATCGGGGAGTTTTACAAAGCAAACTTCTTCCCCAGTTGCAGGAATGGTTTTGCAATGACAGGAAGGTATTTATACATGATGGGGCACCTTGTCACATGGCCAAATCAATTAAAAAAATGATTGGATGAACGTCAGATTCCAGTTCTACCATGACCAGGTAACTCACCCAATATGAACCCAATCGAGAATGTTTGAGAATTTTTAAAAAGGGAGCTGGTTAAAGAAAAGATATCTACCAAGGTTCAGTTAATAGAGAGAATAATTTATCATTGGAACCACAATGAGAACTTAAAAATAATCTCCCTAAATTGCATAGATAGTATGCCAAGGAGGGTGGAGGCACTAGTTAAAGCCAGAGGCGGTTTAACTAAATATTAAGTTTTTTTTTGTTTTGTCTTACTATAACATGTTTTCTTTAAATAAATAATTTCTGTTTATTAATCAGCCTTTACACCAGAATTATAATCTTAAAAGCAATTATATTGTATGATAACCCAAATTTGGTAAGTGGGTCTAATAATTTGTGTAGGGACTGTAAGTGAAAAGTGTATCTGTATATCTATTATTTATATATTTCTTGACATAATTGCCTCGGAGCGACCTGCTACAAGGGGCGGTCAATGCCGAAACAGATAGGCCCCGTTGCTGACGAATGTGCAGGGAATGAATAGCGAGTCGGTACGTTGAATGTTAGAGGTATGCATGGTAAAGAATTTGAAATTCAGAATGTAATGCACGAAAGACACTTTGATATTCTGTGTGTCGGAGACGAAGCGCGAAGGAAAGGATGCTATGGAGATGGAGGGTGGCAGCCTAGCACAATGGTCAGGAGTTGAGACTGCAGTGCATGGCACAAAAAGAGTTGGGGTGATCGTAAGTGAAACAGCGAAAATATGTGTTAAACAGTACGAATTGGTATCTCCTCGGGTAATGTGGGTTAGAATGAATGTGGAGTTTTGAAGAATTTTTATTATTGCATGCTATGCAAGTGGGGGATATGAACGGATTGGTGTGTGTACAGAGAGAACATACCCAACGCGTTCTAGGAAAGCTCGGAGACCAAAGAGTCAATGAGAATGGTGAACGCCTGGTGAACATCTGTGTGGAGAGAAGCCTGTTTGTATCCAATACGTGGTTTAAACATAAAAATGTGCATATGTATACATGGCAAAAGGTGAATCCAAAAGTATGATAGACTGGGTAGTGTATGATGAACGGCTTAGAAACCTGGTGAAAGACACAAAAGTAATGCGCGCATCGGAATGTGGATCGGACCACTCTTTCGTCATGTCTAGAGTGTGTTTAGTGTAAAAGTAGGTCTGGAGAAGGAAAGCAAACGTAGTGCGGACGTCCAGAATTAGAGTAGACGAACTAATGGGTAATGGTGCGAGAATAAAATACGCAGATGCTGTGAGTAAAGAGTTGAATGTGAATGAAACAGTGGAACGAACAAATAAAAGACACCGACGTTGAAAGTGCATGGATAAGCTTGAAAAACTGTGTTGTGAATTGTGCCGTACGGATATGTAGAGAAGAGCGACTGTAGGTAGACAGAAAAAAATGTGCTTGGTGGAATGAGTCGGTAAAAAAGGCAGTATGTAAGAAAAAAGATGCGTACATGGGAATGATTGCTGCAAAAAATGAGATTGAGAAAAGGCGATTATATGAGGTGTACAGATTAAGAAACAAACAAAGAAGCGAATGAGGCAGTGAGAATAAGTAAAGAGGAAGTGATTGCTGTGGAAGGAGAGAAAATGCAGAATGATTTTGAGGGAAACAAAAAACTCTTCTGGAAATGGGTCAAAAGTACAAAACGTGGCCCAAAACAGATCGTTGCAGGATGTGGTGAGCATGAGCAATGAAATAGTATGGGACGATTGTGAAGTGAGGAAATGCTGGAAAGAATATTTCGGAAAGTTCTACAGTAGTGAGGAAAGTAAGACTGAAGGGTTAAATGAGGAGAATGTAGAAGGAATGATGGATGAAACTGAGAAGAATATTGGGATAAATGAGGCATAGAAAACGGTAGCAAGGTTGAAAAACGGAAAGGGAGCAGACGTAGATGAAATCATTGATGAAATGCTAAAGTATGGAGGTGCAAAGTTTATACAAAGATTGTGTGAATTATTCAATGTTTGCCTTATGAGTGGAAAAGTTCCCAGGGATTGGAATAGCGCGATCATTATACCACTGTATAAGGGTAAGGGGAACAAGAGTGATTGCAAACTTATTCCTCTGTAGTTCGTAACTACAGAGGAATAAGTTTGCTCTGGGTGTCCGGTAAAGCATTTGGAAGAATACTGATTGATAGAGGACGAGAAACTACACAAACTAAGATTTGGAATGTGCAGGGTGGCTTCATGCCAGGGGAGAGGATGTGTTGGTAAGATGGTTGCTCTCCAGCAGGTGATCGAAAAGTGTTTAAGGGTAAAAAGGAAGCTGTACTGTGCGTTTGTAGATCTGGAGAAAGCATACTACAGAGTGAACAGGGAGAAGCAGTGGGAAATATTAAATGAATATGGCGTAAATAAAGATCTAATAAATGGAATAACTAGGGTGAGAGGAGGTGTGAGTTAATACCTTAATATTGAGCAAGGAGTGCGACAAGGCTGTGTGATGTCACCGTGGTTGTATACATGGATAAATGTGTTAGACAAGCATGTAGCAATACAAATGGTATAATGGTTGGAGACATAAATGTACGACTTCTTGTGTAAGCAAATGAGACAGTACGGATAAGTTACAAACCGCTCTGAGGAAGTTCGATACAGTCTGTGAGTGCATGGACCTAAATGTAAACGTGAACAAAACTAAGATTGTGGCGTTAAATCGGGAAGGTGGAAAGGAGAGTAGAGTATTTACTCTGCAAGATGAAATTGTGGAGCAAGTGAACGAGCTGGTATATCTCGGTAGAATATTTACTGCAGATGGTACAATGGAGGAGAGATTGGACGAAGGGACAGTGCTGGAAGGAAAGTGATTGGAAGTGTGTGGAGGATAATGAGAAACGAAAGCGTGAGCCTAGCTGCGAAGCGAGCGATATATAATGGCGTATTTGTTCCGTCAGTACTGAGGCATAGGTATGTCAAAAAAAACACGAAAGAAAATTAAATGCCATGGGTATGAGATTCTTGAGAAGCGCATGTGGTAAAACGAGAAAGAACAAGATAAGAATGAATGCATAATGACAGAGTGTGGCGAGGAAAAGACGATGATGGATAGATATGAAAGTAGCACATTACTTTGGTTTGGTCACATTGGAGGCCTTATTGCAGGAAATATATGACAAATTATATAAAGTAGAAGAGTGGGGTGAAAGAATAGAGAGGTAAATGGATATATTTCAGAAGGAACTAGCAAACTTAAAACAAGAAAACGCTCAACTTAAACATGAAAATCAACGGCATCAACAAAAAAGGGAACACCAAAATGAAAGACTTGAAATGATGGAAATAGAACTTAGACAAATAAGAATAAGTATATATGGCATTGAAGAGCAAATAAATGAGAGTGAGTATAATACTAAGGGAAATGAATGTAATGATAGAATTGGAACACGAAACAACTGAGATTAGAAGATTAGGAAAATGCCAAATAGACAACCATGGACATGCCATGATGGTACTAAAAACCTGGCCGAAGTAAATTAGAAATACTGAAAGCTGTGAATCACCAGAAAGCAAAGAATATATATATATATATATATATATATATATATATATATATATATATATATATATATATATATATATATACTATATATACTAAAGAGGACTACTCAAAGAAGGTCCTAAGGCAAAGGAAAAAATTAGTACAGTTTAAAAAAATGATCAAAGCAAACGGATACCTGGCATCGTTAAGATACAACAAATTGATAGTCAATGTGGAAGGTTATTCCCTCGAACAATTAAAATCAACAGAAATAATGAATAGTAAGAAAGATGTTGAAAAAGTAACAAAGACTAATGTAACGAATCATGCACAGATAATGGAGAACGAAAAACCTTCAATGAACCTCAACAAAGTGTTCCTTTTATAGGAGGGAGAAATGAATTAGAAGGAGTTGGAAATTGGAGGGATTGATGCGCAATTGACGCAATTCAAGCATATAGGAATACAATTGCGGGAATTGATCGGAAATAATTAAGGAAAGTTAATTAGAATTTTTGGAATAAGGGTATATATCGTTACACAGTATCTGTTGCTGTATAGAAATGTTACTATCAAGTAGCCTGTTTTAGGATTAGACTCGCGAAGCGGTACACAAAGTTCGGTAGCTGAGGAATAAAACGGGGTTATAATTGTCCGTTTTCTGTTCTATGAAACGTGCAATTAGGCTCGTTACACTGTGTACCACGTCATCAAAATCTAACAACGCGCGGGAAAGTATAGGGGGCAGTGAGCAGGATAGCAATGATAGTGGAAGTGATCTTCGCAATAAACAGTATAGTATAAAGGTAACTGTAGTGATAGCATACAAGGGTGATGATGGACTAAAACCCTTCGACTAAAGAAACCATACGAAATGTATAACACACAGGAGCAAGGCGAAAAGAGAATTCTAACTAAAGTAATAAACATCCCACTGTAGTGATAAATAATTCCTGTTAAAGGATACTTTGAGTTGGTTTGGTGGACTTTTGAATCCTCTGTGGAGAATAAAAATCTTCAACTACCGAGATGAAGCCACTAAGCATTGCCTTCTTCGAAAAGCGTATCGTTAGCGTGGAAAAAACACCCGCAGGACAAAATACTGGAAAGAAGCTAAAACCCATTCTAATGGGAACTTGTCTTGTTATACCTTGAAAGTAGACCGCGGTTCTGTAGACTGTCCAAATTTTAATGGGCAAACCCTTATAGTGGAACAATGTGCTTACCAGATGGGAGCGATAGTGGAAATATCAAAACATGATATGCTAAAATTGATTGAAATGATTATTGCAAGACCAAATTCTTAAAAATACTCTAACTGACGCACGAATTTGTTTTTTCAATTTTAGATCTTTCGATTTATTGTCACGTGTTTCCAAATATCTTCATTAAAAAGGTAGTAAAGTTGGCTAAAAATGGAACCTATCAGAGTGGAAATGTTAATGGAAGCATTAAGTCAGCTACCTTTTTTAGTTCAGGATGTTTAGGGTGTTCTTATTAACCGACTCAGGAAATAATATAACCTTTTTTGCATTGTTGCCGATAATAAATTGGAACCGTTTGTAAAACAACGAGTCATTTCCGCACGTGAGTGTGTGTGGTGTGTGGTGTGTGGTGTGTGGTGTGTGGTGTGTGGTGTGTGGTGTGTGGTGTGTGGTGTGTGGTGTGTGGTGTGTGGTGTGTGGTGTGGTGTGTGGTGTGTGGTGTGTGGTGTGTGGTGTGTATGTGTGGTGTGTATTGTGTGGTGTGTATTGTGTGGTGTGTGGTGTATGTGCTTGTGCGCGTGTGTGTGCGTGTGAGTGTACGTGTGAGTGTGCGTGTGCGTGTGCGTGTGCGTGTGCGTGTCCGTGTGGGTGCGCGTGTGCGTGTGCGTGTGTGTTTGCGTGTGCGTGTGCGTGTGCGGGTGCGTGTACGTGTGCGTGTGCGTGTGCGTGTGCGTGTGCGTGTGCGTGTGCGTATGATGCGTGTGCGTGTACGTGTGCGTGTGTGTGCGTGCATGTGTGCATGTGTGCGTGTGCGCGTGTATGCGTGTGTACGTGTGTGCGTGTGAGCTTGTGTGCGTGTGTGCGTGTGTTCGTGTGTGCGTGTGTGCGTGTGTCAAATATTTATTGACTTTTTGTTTTATTATCGCAATCTTGCAGCTTTTATAAGAAGCTTCATATTTTATTAAAGTTTAGGTGAACTTTACATAGAATATTTGCAGTAGAATTTCTAGGTTGAGTTATTTTGAGTGAACATTTGATTTCCTGTTAGGCTATTTTTAAAATATAGTCATGACGTTTTCCCGCTATAAATGCATCTAACAAGTGGCGCATTTGTGACCTTTTCCGATTTTGATTATGTGCAGTTGTGACGAGTGCCCTTTGCAGTATTAAGTAAGAACTCCGCCAACACGCCTGAGCTATGCCGTTGCCCGTACCTTACCTTTACGCACTGATGCTCGGATGAGTGTGTGGCCTGTAACATTATACAATAAACTTCAATTGCCGTTTCCTCTCTAAAGGAATTTTATTGCTGAAAGCAGATAGTTTAATAAAGTGGCGATATAACTAATACATATATAGGAGCAAATATTTATTAAAACGGTACTAAATTAAATAATCGATGTTTGGTGTGTTTGATCGGAAATTAACATTCTGTGTAACTACGATGGCCGTAAGTAGTTTGTAGTATGATTCTCAGAATTTTGTGCTAACACATTCTAAAAAATCATAAAGTCATGGATTTCATTGTTGGTCAAAGGAAAATGGTAACCGGGGATCTTGAAAAATTAGCTGGCGAAGAACCCTTGTAGCGACTAACACAGGGGGAAAATATGAAAATTACTCTCTTTGTTACTGATAGACATCGAGAAATTGGACTTCTTTGAACCAATTTTCCAAATATTATTCCTTAATTCGATGTATGGCATATGGAAAAAGGTTTAACTTAGAAATTGAAAATTTCAGAAAGAAGGCACCATTATTAGAGACCATTATTGGAGATCAAATATAACAAATAATTTGTAGTGGTCCGCTTAAACTTGTTATAGAATTCAATATATTATGTTGGTTGAAAAGTTCACTTCTCTTCTAAAATATGTTACACATATGGGATGAAAACGTATTTAGTAAATACGACCACCGCCAAATTTCTGAAGTGGATGAGCAGGACCTTGTATGGTTGTCAACACATTCTAATAATTTTAGAACTTTAAAATCAACAATTATCGTAATGAGCAATTAAAGTATTTACCCAAGCAAAATCATTTATCATGTGATGGAATGGTTGTAGACGGCATGCTAGCGATTTTAGACCACAATCACAACGTTGGAAGAAACAAACATTAGTAAAAGTCAAAGATTTTCTAAATTACAAACAGAATGGGTGTATATTACTATATATGAGCAAAAATTTAATGAGAGGCTACGACAACTGTGAACTGTGAAAATGATTATTCTGGAATTATTTCTAAAAAGATTGCTACTACAACAAAACCTGTTTTGGGGGAAACCTGGAAAATGCATTTTTCCAGGTTTTAGTACAAAAATATTTGATTTACAATACATTGTTGTTACTTTTTACTTTTGCTTGGTAATGTATTGAATATTTCAAAATATTTTTGCTGGTTAGAAAGTTAGCATATTTATTTCTATATTGTACATACATGTTAATTTTAAAAACAAATGATTTGTGTGAAGTTAAAAGTTATATAAATACAATTCATTACCTTCCACCAAAATTAATCATTTGTACATTCCATTTTCCTCAGGCTAATTCTGTCTGATTTCATTGATTACACAAGCAGGAATTACTTTTTTTTACCATTTCCTAATGGTACCCAACTGCTGATCCAGATAATGGATTGTGTGTATCCAACACGTCTCCAAAGTTCATTTGTTTCATTATTCACTTTTTTTCTGCATTCTTTGTCGACTCGTAGAAGCATTTGCTCCAATACAAAAAATTACATGTGCCTTAATTTATACTTTCATTTAAATCATCATGAGATTAAAAAATGTTCTTTGAATTATAACAAACATTAATCAGGTCTTTTGCTGGGTTTGGAAAGCATATTTCCTTGCTGTCGATTTCCGATAACTCTCAACTGCACAATAAATAGCAACAATCTACAATAATAAAACATAGAATTTCTTGTTATTAGTTCCACAAACGAACAAACCTTTAAATTGACACGATGCACTTCTCTAAGAAGTCCATGTTAAAGATAAGTACTAAAAGCGATGCGAAACAGTCGGCGATCGAATACAATCGGATACAATGAGCAGCGAGTACAGCGTCACCTACAAAAAGAAGCAACTAAAAACGAATATCCAGAAACTATGAAAAACAATTTGTACCATTAGCAACCTTTTCTGTAATAAAAATCAGCAATTTTGGGGAAAAGGCAGTGTTACCAACACGTCTCAAAAGGACGCATTTATCTGAATTGGTAGGGAAAATAAGGCTGCTAAATTTTTGAGTAAAGTATTTCCTTTTAAAAAAAAGGAAACAAAAGTTTTTATTTATCTAATTATTTAGAGGATATTATAGGTTTCATGTAATTTACATTTTTCGTGTATTAGAATTACGAATTGTCTGAAATGATTCATTTGGATAAAGCGAGTTCAACACGTTTGTATTAGTGTAAAAATATAAAATGTTATCTACACAGCCAAATCTAATTAATGTAACAAAATTAATCAAGAATTATAGCCATTACCGATTTTTACTTTTTATCTTTCGTACTTACAGATTATCATCTCTTTGTTGCAAACAAAATAAACACACGTACGTCACAAAAATAAAATCTATAGGGTAAAAGTAGTAGCGGATTTATTTAATTACATAATACATTTTAAAGAAGCACACCGTTCTAAAGTGTAAGTGCTACAACAAAACATAAAAACAATTGTTACAAAAAATAGTAATTTCCTTGTCGCAGGTTAGAACACTCCTTCCTAGCTCCTAGTCCGATCACTACACGATGTAACCGCCTCGCTTATCTCTAAACAGTTAGTAGGTTAATTGTATTAATCATTTGCTGTCTGCGTTCGGAACAGCAAACCCCAAAGAAGCCGCTCAAGCGTTTAAAAAGGGAACAAATCGACCAGCCTCTACCAGTATTGCTATCACGATGTCAGGTAGAGCGTACAAGGTTGAGAGCTACTATGTTACCACGCTGCCTAGTAACATAGAGTTCCCACCGTTGGATGGAGCTCGGAACACGAGCAACGCGCCGGACCTGCCGGGGCTGTTGACGTGCCTTTCGGTCCGGACAACAACAGGAAAGAAGAAAAAGAAGACAGAAGTTACGAAGACAGAAGGGATTATGGCCACCGCAACCGTAGTAACCGCGCCACAGATGCAGGACACCGCAGAGAACGAGTAATTGCCCGACGAAGAATTACCGCCCGAAAGCCATGGAAGCCGTTACCAGAGAGAGGGTGCAGCCGGTAATCTTAACCCGAGAAGGAAAACTGCGAAAATTGGTCCGACGAAGGATCACCTTCACCCGAGCCAACTCAATCAGCGATGGATTCAGGATACAGCCTGCGTCACCCAAGGACCATGACAGGCTAATGCGGTGTATGGATAGGCATGGTACTCCGTACCATACCTATCAGTCAACGAGTGAACGTGCGTTCAAGGTGGTTCTATGGGGAGGACCTGTTGAAGTCTACCACAGCGATGTTTACAAAGACCTACAAGTACGCGATATTAATCCTATTTCTTGACTCAGGATGAAGCAGCCAGGAAGAACGATCCCGCTTCTGCTGGTGACGCTCCCAACAGAAGAGGACCGCAAGTGGAGTACGAGGTTCTGATACGTGTCTCCAACGAAGACTTAAGGCGGAAATCCGGCATTGGACAGTATCACCGGTGCCAGGGACCCCATTATGCACAGCGTTTCTGTGGAGCGGCGGCACGCTGTGTCAAGTGCGCAGGAAATCACCACTCCAGCGCTAAACGCGTACCGACTAGGCTAAGTTCGTGAACTGCGGTAGTGATCACCGGGGCAACTTCCGGGGATGTCAGAAGTTCCCACGTCTCCCGCAGCCCCAGCGGAAGCAGACCGACATACCATACCAACAACGACCGAAGAGGACGCCGCCGACAGCGACACTCACTCAACACCCAATTAGCGAGGGAGAGCGGTGGCGAGTGCAAGTACCGAATGCAGTTAGAGCCCCATTCAAGAAAGCGCCCGATTTACCCGCTCTAGGGCACGACGCCATTCCAGGCTTCCTCGGAGGTTCTACCTGTCATCCGCAAAGTGGCAGGGGTGCTAGCTAAGACGCAAACTGAGACTGACCTGTGGGGAGTGATCCTCACGCACACGCACGCACACGCACACGCACACGCACACGCACACGCACACGCACACACGCGCACCGCGCACGCACACCACGCACACGCACGCACACGCACACGCACACGCACCGCACGAAAATTTAAAAAAGACATTGTAATTGGAGATCAAATAAACAAATAATTTGTAGTGGTCCGCTTAAACATGTTATAGAATTCAATATATGTTGGTTGAAAAGTTCACTTCTCTTCTAAAATATGTAGACGTTATACACACATGGTATGGAAACGTATTTAGTAAATACGACCACGGCCAAATTTCTGAAGTGGATGAGAACTTTAAAATCAACAATTGAGCAGGGAGAGTTTTTAAAAGGCATAAAACACATCGATACTGGAGCTCTTGAATCTTATCGTAATGAGCAATTAAAGTACTTACCCAAAGCAAAATCATTTATCATGTGATGGAATGGTTGTAGACGGCATGCTAGGATTTTAGACCACAATTACAACGTTGGAAGAAACAAACATTAGTGAAGGTCAAAGATTTTCTAAATTACAAACAGAATACTATACATGAGCAAAAATCTAATGAGAAGCTACGACAACTGTGAACTGTGAAAATGATTATGCTGGAATTATTTCTAAAAAGATTGCCTACAACAAAACCTGTTTAGGAAACCCAAATGCATTTTCCAGGTTTTAACAAAAATATTTCGTTTACAATACATTGTGTTACTTTTTACTTTGCTTGGTAATGTATTGAGTATTTCAAAATTTTTTGCTGGTTAGAAAGTTAAATATTTATTTCTATATTGTACAATGTTAATTTTAAAACAAATGATTTGTGGATCTTAAAGTTATATAAATACAATTGGAAACAAATCGAATCGCTAATCAAAATCATCCGGATCATTCATTACCTTCCACCAAAGTTAATCATTTGTACATTCCCCTCAGACTAATTATGATGTCTGATTTTATTGATTACACAAGCAGGAATTACTTTTTTTTACCATTTTAATGGTACCTAACCTTGATCCAGATAATGGATTGTGTGTATCCAACATCTCCAGTAGTAGCATTTAAAACATAATACAAAAGAAGCACTTTCTGTGTAAATTTACAACAAAACATAAAATCAATTTTTACAATAAATAGTAATTTCCTTGTCGCAGGTTAGAACACTCCTTCCTAGCTACTAGTCCGATCACTACACGATGTAACCGCCTAGCTTATGTCTAAACAGTTAGTACGTTAATTGTATTGCGTTCGGAACAGCAAACCCCAAAGAAGCCGCTCAAGCGTTTAAAAAGGGAACAAATCGACTAGCCACTGCCAGTATTGCTATCAAGATGTCAGGTAGCGCGCACAAGTTTGAGAGCTACTATGTTACCACGTTGCCTAGTAACATAGAATTCCCACCGTTGGATGGAGCACGGAACCCGAGCCAAGCGCCGGACCTGCCGGGGCTGTTGACGTGCCTTTCGGTCCGGACAACAACAGGAAAGAAGAAAAAAGAAGACAGAAGTTACGAAGACAGAAGGGATTATGGCCACCGCAACCGTAGTAACCGCGCCACAGATGCAGGACACCGCAGAGAACGAGTAATCGCCCGACGAAGAATTACCGCCCGAAAGCCATGGAAACCGCCGTTACCAGGGAGAGGGTGCAGCTGGTAATCTTAACCCGAGAAGGAAACTGCGAAATTGGTCCGACGAAGGATCACCTTCACCGAGCCAACTCAATCAGCGATGGATTCAGGATACAGCCTGCGACACCAACACCATGACAGGCTAATCGGTAACACATACACCACCACACCTACACAACGGGAACGTGCGTTCAAGGTGGTTCTATGGGGAGGACCGGACTACCACACCGATGTTTACAAAGACCTACAAGTACGCAATAACCATCTACTCAGGATGCACCAGACACCCAGAACGATCCCGCATCTGCCCCCGACGCCCCAACAAGAGGACCGCAAGAGTACGAGGTTCTGATACGTCTCCAACAGACTACGGCAAATCCGGCATTGGACACATCACCGCCAGGAACACCCACAGCACACATTCACAGCGGCGGCACACGACAAGTCAGGAAATCACCACTCCACTAAAGTACCGACTAGTTAAGTTTGAACTTATAATATTACGCAACTTCCGGGATGTCAGAAGTCACGTCTACCGCAGCACCAGCAAGCACACCGACACACCACACCAACAACGACCGAAGAGGACACCGACACAGCGACACTCACTCAACACCCAATTAGCGAGAGAAGCGGTGGCGAGAATACCGAATGCAGTTAGACACGCATTCAAGAAAGCGCCCGATTTACCCGCTCTAGGGCACGACACCATTCCAGGCTTCCTCGGAGGTTCTACATATCATCCGCAAAGTGGCAGTGCTATCTAAGACGCAAACTGAGACTGAAACCTATGATCCTCAGCACACGCACACACGCGCTGGCGTACGCAACACACACAAATTGGTACGGTCATGCACACGGAGACAACAAATTAGAATACAAGCATGCACGAAAGCTTCTTTCCCACCATACGCACAAGTAAATAATTTTACGGAAAGCAGTTTAATTAACAATTATTAATTAATCTTTAATCGATGAGATTTAAATTATATTAATTTAATAATTGTTTATGTTTTTTAACACAAGTACGTGCCTTAAGAAGTTATAAACGTTAAACCATTTAATTTGGTAAAATTTAAAGTAAGTTTAGTTTATATTTACATATTATAGACTTATATATGAATAATTTATTATCGCGTGACCTATTAACCTCAATATATAATATATATATTTGTAATATCATATATTACCTCCTTTGTAATATACCTTTTCACAATTAACACCTTACAAAGTATAAGCACGCCTCATCTTCCAATATTTTTGATCACATGAATGTACAGGGAGTACATATAAATACGGTACTTACAGAAATCTCTGTACCAAATGATAAAAGATCGTTTTCATATGTAGTAGCTGCCTCCGCTATTCGAAAAGGGAGCAGGCAATAATTTTCTTATTCATCGATTCACTGTCAGTTAAAGATTATTTTATCGCTACGCGAAGAATTCAGGGCCCCAAAAATACACTTTTCGCATCATGTATGGGTAATAACAGGATCTGCTTGTATTTCGCAACAAAAGAACTAGTTCAGCGATTCTTGGACGAAGAAGGTGGTATAAAGATTATACGTTTATCCCTTGCAGGAAATTAATTCTTCCCTCCAAGTTATTGAATCAGAATTAAAAAAAAACTTGATTTAAAATTGGTATCTACCAGCTCTTTCGTAGGTGCAGGTATTGCTGTGGAAGAACAGACGCATGTGTTTACTTCCGTAGCCAAGTGTTAATAGCAAGCAATTCTGAAACATTAACTGATATCCCTATCACAATAGTAATAGGATTCGAAGATGAAAAGTACATAATTTTTCAGAGGAGAAGGTTAAATATTTTAAGTGACAAGAGTACGGACATATCGCCTTAAAATGCACTAAGATGAGTGAAAAAGAAACTATTCTTCCAATGTGAATGTCCACTGCGAAACGGCCCCTCTCAACCACAATATCCTCGTCACACGCCACTTTATCAGAAAGTGCTTAAGAGGTTACGGACAGGTGCAACGCTACAGACAGAATCAATAAAGTTATTAATGATTTGGAAAACTCCCAACTATCAATAACACAAGAAGAGTTTATCCATCCAGGAAAGACGAACAACTCTAATGTTAAGACGAAAAAAGGAAAGTAAGTCAGTCACCATCACCAGATAACTTTGACGAGCTTACCCTGTGGGGTGATACAGTTGTCCTAGATTTGGGTTTTACAATTTTTAAAGGAAAGGTAATAATAACGTAATGGGGATAGCGA
>JARFJB010002026.1:677500-732500 GCA_036346205.1 Vesta saturnalis | reverse complement strand
CATTTAGTTGATTTACCATTAATTGCAATTGAACATGATATTTGCAATAAATTGAATACTAGAAAAATTATTGGTGAATAAAAGCAAGAAAAATTAAATTATAAGTAGCTATAGTTCTTATAAATAATTATGATTTCTGTTATCGAGGATTTTCTTAACTCAAGTATTTAACTTTTGTTTGTTGTCTTTAACATTAATTTTTATATTAAATTGAATTTTATTTATGTTCACAATTTCACATTATGTTAGTGCGATCCATATATTCGTATAAATAAATAAATTGTTTTCTAATATGTGTAATTGATTATTTTATTTCCTATGTCATATACTCCTAATTATTTAATTCAAGGGGCGCAATTTCAATTTTTGCATTGGGCACATTTTACCTTGGACCGCCCCTGGCTGACAACTTAGCTGTTATTTTTATAAGATACTCTGGCTGGCGACTATTCTTTTGTGGTTAGCGTAAAAAATGATATAATCAACAGCTTGGTTCTGGAGTAACCAGTATCGTTTTAAACATGTAAGCAGTTTTAAAGGAGCCGAAAGGTTTATGTGAGCGCGTTTGTTATTTTCGGTTTGTTTGATAATTTTTATAAAGTTTTTTTGAATATTTTACGAGACGCCACGCGGGGTCAGCGGGGCCGGCTGACACGCGCCTCATTATATGACATTTGAGTATTGCCAACACAAACATCAAAAAAGATTCTATTCGATGAATTTAGTCAGATTTTATGCAAATTTTGTTGGTATTTTTAAATTATTTTCCTCAATAGTAAAAATAGCGTAAAACACACTTTTCATAGGTCACTTGGCGCATTTATCCAACGTGGATGCGTTCGCCAATAAGAGTGACTTATAAATTGTGATACTTGTGTTTTAATATACTATTAAAAATACGCAAACATTAATAACTGAGGTTATAGCGATCAAATGAAAGGAATTGATAAGCTGCAGAACGTATTTTTTCAAATCCGACTCGTAACATCTGTATCAGTTTTTGATATCTCCATTCTTCATATACTTAACCTACCATTTGTTAGAAATCGGGTCATCCTATACATCCTTCCAGACTAGCACGTAATGATAGAAAATTAGAACTGTTGGAAAGTAAAACGATGAATGAGCATTTGACAACTTAAAAAGTATAAAATGAATAAAGATTTTATTGACTTTGGGCAGAAGAAACTATAATACCAATATAAAATTATATCAAAAACTGAAAACTAGTGACTTTAAAATGTGTAATTTCATTTACTTCTATTTTAGTCAAAAATGTTATAACACTCTAGATTGACAATGCGGTATGCGGTTATATTTATGTAAGTACACACTATAAACAATATCTAGTAAAATATTACCTGTTACAAAGAAACTTGAAGCTAATTGAAAGATTGGTTTCGGTAGGTTTTATTTCCTTATTCATTTTTCGCTGTTTCACTAGTCAACTGAATTGTAAACCCGTACAATATTTATGTTCGTATGTAAAATTATAATTTGAAAACGTACACCATGCAATATGCAAGAGAAGCATTGCGTGAACTATAAACAACCAGAACAAATCATAAAAATTGCATGGTAAATGCATCGTCAAGTTTGTCCTTTAATATTTTCAATAAGTTTTGTATTATTATTATTATCGAGCAGTTGCTCAATAATATAACTTATTACATTAGAATACATTTCTATAATTTTATGTAAAGCAAAAGTAACAGGTTCCATTAAACTCTGGACATTTTTTTCTTAACAATGGAGAGAAAGGCGTCGGCGTTGTAATATTGCTGTCGATAACGCATCAACAATCTAACACTTTGAATAGTCACTCACAAAAGCTACTGAACCCTTTGTTAAAATTGAGGAAATCAAGTGTAATAGGACTAGTGGAACGTTAATCGTGATCAAATTGATTGTGTATTGTGTAATAAAAAATAACAGTAAACGTTTTGAATATTCTTATATCCATTTTCCCTCAGAGATTAATAAAAAAATATATATCGTTTTGTTTTTTAGCCGACAGCAGTGTGCATATCACTCATTTTAGTTTTTGTAATAGGTTTTTGTGTTTGTACAGTGAAGAGGCAAGTGTATAAATTTCAAGGTAAACACTCCAAATAAATTAATTTTATTTTTCTTCTTTTATATAGTGCCTCTGATGTTATCGGATACGGCAATAGCACTGAGCGGCCATTACAGTTAATGTATGTAATTAAATAGGACACCTCGGGTAAAATTGAAATATTGCTTATTGTTCCCGTTGGTACTTCAATAATGACTTAGGCTACTTATTTAACTGATTTATACGTTAATTTCTATTTTCATCAAGTTATAATTAAGGGTTAATTATAGCGTGAGTGTTCACTGCATAAAATGCATTCAGTGTAATTATTTTCTGCTTTTATAACGCTTTTCACAATGCATTTGTAATAAAGCTGAGTAAATCCTGCAGTTTAAAATACAGTAATGACAATAGTAATAATTTATAGCTTTAAACAATTATTTAATACACGTTCCAAAACTTGGGAATTGTAGTAATATCCACCCTGTCCACAATGTTTGTCGTAATGAGATAAATAGTTTTCAGTGGCTTTTTTTTGAGTGTTGTCAAATTAACATTTTAATTTTTGAATGAACGTTATTGAATACAATTTTGTAATTTTATTTTAAAATAAAATTATGTACCAAAGTTAACACAGTGTTACTGCAAAATGGCGACGACAAAAATAACAACACAAATGATTATTTAAGAGTTTTTCAATTTGAAAAATGTTCTTCTAATGGGGAGACTGGGACTATTATATACGTCGTTTTGAATTGGAGTTACAAATACGTGGTCTGAACACAGATAGTGGTTAAAATCCTATAAAACGACGAAATTTATTAAGTAATGTAAGTCCTGAACCTTTACAATTTTAGTTGATTATTTTAAACCTTTTAATATAACAACAAAAATGTCGAAATACGTTCAGTACTGAATAATTAGTACCGAAAAAAAGACATATTATCGGAACGTGTCGCTTTTGCATTACGATATGGACATGAAGGCGAAACAGTGAACCAATATATTTCCAATTTACGCGCATTATCAGAAAACTGTCTGTTTGGAAGTAGTTTAAACGAACGGCTTCGCGATCAGTTTGTAATCGGAATTAACAATCCTCCCTGGCAACAAGAATTAATCAGAACGCATCCTGATAATTCCGCAACATTAGAAGATATTGAATCATCAACTTTAGCATTGGAATACGCGACCACTTAATCACGCAAAATTTCAGCGTTAGCTATTATTCAAAATGACCAACCTACTAACATAGTAAATAGATAGAAATATAGCAGTAACAAACACAAACAACATTTCACAAAACAAATTATAACATTAAACCCAGAAAAGGACTTACTTTGCGGCAACAGTTGCCACCAAAATAGGGCCATCTCTCCAGCGAAAGGGAAGAAATGTTCTGTTTGTAATTTGATGAATCATTTTGCAAAGGTATGTATTACTGCTGGAAATGCACAAGTTACCAATAGCAATAAAAACAAACAATCAACGCGACACATAAGGACAGCTGACATTAACGAATATGATTCTAGTGAGGGCGAAACTTGTAGTTCAACAGACACATCAAATGTCTAACAATCTACTACTGTTAATAAGGTAATGTTATCAATAATAATAAATAACGTTCCAACAGAAATGCTATACGATCCAGGAGCCGCGCATTTGGTAATTGGAAAAAAGCTTTGGAAAGGCATTGGCCGTCCTAAATTAACAAAAACAAATAATTTCATAGCTATACTGATGTAGAAATTGAAACGTTTGGAATTGCACAAATCAAAGTTAATGCTTTTGACAAACAACGTCATCTTCCTGTATACGTCACTAAATCCAATGATATACCTTTATTTGGCGTTGACTGGTGCATGTATTTTAATCTAGAGTTTCCTTCTGGTTCTCGGCTTTGTAAAGTTAAAAATAATGTCAATCAACAAGTTTCTGTAAACACACAAATTAATGATTGTACCGATTCACGATTTCAGAACGTGTTAATTAAATACAAAGAAATTTTAGTTGGGCGTATGGGTACCATACGTTGGCATATGGTGAAAATTCATATGCAAGAGAATATCACACCGAAACATTTTCGGCCACGTCCTGTCCCACTAGCAATTCCGCCGAATTAGGACGACTGGTTAAAGAACCTGTGAACATTTTAACAACACCTATAGAATGGACTACACCTATTGTAATTTCAGTCAATTCTAATGGCAGTATTAGAGTTTGTGGTGATTTTTCTGTTTCTCTTAATCAACATGTCAAGAAAAACGATTATCCTCTTTCTAGATTTGAAGAAATCACGTCAAAACGTAATGGAGGAAAGTTTTTTTACTAAAACAGATCTTAAAGATGCTTACTTACAATTACAAATACATCCTGATTTTATAAAATGTTTAGTAATTTCTACACACAAAGGTTATTTTTCTTATAAACCTTTAATTTTGTTCCTGTTTTATTTCAAAAAGTTACGGATCAAATTTTATCTGATCTTGATGGCACAGTATGTTTTTTGAATGATATACTAGTTACAGTGCCCATCATCATTTGGAACATTTAAATGCTGTTTTTCAAACACTACTTGATTTTGGGGTAAAAATAAAAAAAAATGTAAATTACTGCAACAATCAGTAACTTTTCTGGGACATGTAATAGATGAAAAAGGTTTACATCCACCAACAGAACACATTACAGGAATAAGAGAAATGCCAAGTCCTGAAAACTTCACAGAACTACAATCATTTTTAGGATCAATTAGTTACTATGGACGATTCATTGCCAGTTTACGAGTAAAACGTTTTTCTTTATATAGACATTTAAAAAAAGGAAATATATTTAATTCAATCGAAAAGAATCTATCAAGGTTCGGTTATATACCACAGTTATTTACATTCAAATATGTAAAATTCCACCTTATAGCTAGGACTAAGTGATATTTAGCAAGAAACTGGAAATGTTAACAAGGATATCGATGTACTTAATTGTAATCGACATTTAAAGTGGACAAAATTGTTCTAATCACAATCCTTAGTTTCACTATAGATGTAATGTTACAAACATTTTTAATCAAATCATTATAAGACCTATTACTGTGTGTATAGTTATTAACACTTCTTATACATTGTCATCAATTTAAAAATCCATTGCAGGGCGAGAGTAGAACACCGTCACTTGGCTTTTGTGGCCATTTTGACATGCCCACGTGGGGATCGTATTTTTCATCCCTATGGCTTCTTTTCGGGCCATTTTCAACCCTTGATGGAATTGTCACCCTAATTAGAGCCCTTTTGGTTGTGTTAAGGACCTTTTTATCAGTTCACTCCTTTTTTTGGCTACTTTGGAGGCCATTTTCAACCCTTGATGGAATTTTCACCCTAGTTGTATTAAGACCCTTTTTGTCAGTTCGCTTCTTTTTTATGGCTTCTTTTCGGGAGCCATTTTCAGCTCCTTGATGGAATTTTCACCCTAATTAGGACCATTTTGGTTCTATTAAAAGACTTTTTGGCAGTTCAGCCCCTGTAAGGAAAGCAAATGCGTGCGAATACAATGTTTTAATTGGTGGTTCTAACGACAGCCCTTTTTACATGATTAGGTTCTGACTGGTTCTTAGCCCCACGCAGCTTTTGAGCTCTGATTCGAGGCTTAAGGCTCTGTAATGGTGACGGTGGGAAATTTGAAAATGTTCTAATAAGGGGCCCTAATACTACCTCATAAGACAGCTATAAGAACTTGTGTTAGGTCTACGCCCTCGTGTCGTCGCCCCCTTGGCTGAAAATAGTATCATAATGAGGGGGCTCTAATGCTATCTCATAAGACAGCTATAAGAACTTGTGTTAGGTCTGCGCCCTCGTGTCGTGGCCCACTCGGCTGTAAATAGTATTATAATAAGGAGCTCTAATGCTATCTCATAAGACAGCTATAAGAATTTGTGTTAGGTCTGCGTCCTCTTGCCGTGGCACCCTTGTTGCGAAACCTGAATTTGCTTGTACGTGTATGCATTTCAAAATTACTTTATTTATTATTACATATACATATTTAAAACATATTAAAAGCGTCTTTACATCACACTTTTGCTGAATATTTATGTTCTAGACATAATATTTGCTAAATACATATCAAAACTAACATATATTACCACTTCATTTTCACTGTTCACACTTATGATTCCTTATCTACATTAATTACACGTTGCTTTATTACACTACTTGATGTATTGCTGAGCTGAAGTCTCTTTATCATCCCATGCATTTCATAAAACCCTAAATCTAGTTACATTACTTCGTTTAGTTTCCTTAGAAGCTCGCCTAGCCTCTTCTTTCTCTCATCTACGCTTAATACCTTTTCTTTACTTCCCCCTCGTATCGTGCGTTCTACCTTCATCATTTTTGCTAAACTGAATTGCGCGCTCCCAAGCAGGGCTTGTAAAGGGATCTTTGAAACCGCTAACCATAAAAATTTTGTGAACAGATTCTATTTTAGATTTTTAGAATTGAAATATGATGCCGTACGTGCGTATTGACCTAACCTAAAACCGTGTGTTTATTTAACCTAACATTGTAAGTATATTCGGTCTAACCTAATAGCGCAAGAAACGAGAGTGAGACAATAGAGACGAAGAGAGGTTAGTGGTGAGAGAGAGAGTGTGTGAGAGAGAAAGTGTGTAATTTGCTCTTAGGGGTTTCCCCCATGTCGAAGCCCCATTGGAGGAAAATTTGAATTTGTATTTAATCCTGCATGTTATGGCTGGAAATTTGAACTTGTATTATAATAAGGGGGCCTAATACTAACCTATAAGGCAGACATAGGGCTCTCAGCTTGCTTTCGGGTATTAGCCCCTGGTCCCTTGAGATCAGGGTGTGTCGCGCGACGCACTCTCATCTCGTGCCGCTCCAGTGCGACGTCCCCCTCGACGAACCATCTCTGCTGCCCGTTAAGCCGGCGACATATCTTAAAAACCGTGCATTTATTAAACTAGTCTTGCTTGATTTTGTAAATAAGTTGTTCACTACATGTTTAACAAACAAAATACACCCACGTACCATACAAAATTAAAAAACACCGGTGTTTTTAGTGGTTTAGTTTTTTTAATTAAGAGTTCCGTAACAAGAGGTGTGCATGATCAACTTCTATATCAGAAAATGTTCATTAGTCTATATACCACTAGATGGCGCCACAACAATCGGTAATTAGTCCTACCGCTAAGTGACACCACCTTTATTACAGATAAAATATTCATTAGCCCATACATCACTAGATGACTCTACAAGCAAATTCAAGTTTCGCAATTAGGGGCCACGACAAGAGGGCGCAGACCCAACACAAGTTCTTATAGCTATCTTATGAGATAGCATTAGAGCTCCTAATTGTAATACTATTTCCAGCCGAGGGGGCCACGACAAGAGTTCGCAGACCTAACAGAAGTTCTTATAGCTGTCTTATGAGATAGCATTAGAGCCCCTTTATTATAATACTATTTCCAGCCAAGGGGGCCACGACAAGAGGGCGCAGACCTAACCTAAAAGGGCTGTCCTTAGGACTACCAATTAAAGCATTGTATGCGCACGCATTTTCCTACCTTCCAGGGGCTGAACTGCCAAAAAGGCTCTTAATACAACCAAAATGGTCCTAATTATGCTGAAAATTCCATCAAGGTACTGAAAATGGCCCCCGAAAAGAAGTCATAAAGAAGGAGTGAACTGACGAAACGGGTCTTAACCCAACCAAAAGGGCTCTAATCAGGGTGAAAATTCCATCAAGGGTTGAAAATGGCCTCCAAAGATAAGCCATAGAGATGAAAAACAATGCACACGTGGGCATGTAAAAAATTGGCGACCAAAGGTGTCGCAATGGTTACGTCACAAAAATTCAAGATGACGCCAAGTGCCGGTGTTCTACTGGCGAAGAATACAAGATTATATGAAAACGAAATATTAGTTTTCGAATGTATCAAATAGTAAACCTATCAATAAAGCCAATTAATCCTTCTTAATTGTTTGACATAAAGATTCTCTTTATATCAAAGCCTTATGAAAATAATGGTTAGAGTACATAAATACAATATCGCTTTTAAAAATAAACAATTTTTAAAAACTGCCTTAAACTTTGAAAATATAAACTTTCACCCTTAATTGTGTATTTTACTATTATTTACAATTACAGTTATCGGCAAAGACACATTAAGGTTACTATGATATTTATACATCCCAATTGCTTCACGTTGTAAACGAACATAGCAATGAGTTTGTGATTGATAATGTTTCCATATTATCAGATTTAACGTCACGGTTTAAATTATTTAAGGAATGCTCAGCTATCGCAGATTTTTCTTGTTAACCTAATATACAAAATCTCATACGTTTTTTACGTCTTTTATTAAAGCTACGTTGTAAGGTTCTAATGTATACTTTCCCACATGTACAAGACAACTTATACACTCCGGAAGATGATATTAGGTTTGAAACATCTTTACGTGACCTTAAATGTTCATTCATTTTTCAGTCCTAATGCCATGATTAATTAAGATTTCTTCAATTATATTCGTAACATTAGCTATAAAAGGAATAAAATCAATACCAATATTAAGCACTAGTTTTTCTTTATGATTATATCTAGTAGATGTAATAGCACTTTTGATATCACTAAATGAATATCTATTAGCTTGTAAGGATCTTGTTAAATATTTATTTTCATCTTACAACAATTTTTTGACGTGAATAGTGGTTTGATAATTTATGAAGGTATCTATTAGTGTGTGTCGGCTTTCAGTAAAACATAAAAGATAGTGAAATATTAGTTTCCGATATTAGTATGTTAAGAAATGCAAAAATTCCATTAGTTTCCTTCTGTATAGTGAATTGAATTCTAGGATGTGTCATCTACATATCTATACCAAACTAAAGGTTTTTTAAGTGCATTTTGTAACGCTGTTTCAAATTTTTTCATGTAAAAATTAGCTATAACCGAACTACGAGGGATACTCCTCGGTATATCACCAAGCACCACATGAACAAATAAATCGCAGTATGGCGGTTTTTTGAATCTGAATTTTTGAATGGCGAATATAAATATTTAACAAAATCCTTATAAGCTAATGGATACTCACTTAATCGTATTAGTAATGTTTTTACACCTGCTAGAAATAACAATGTGCTTAATGTTCGTACTGCTTTTCTTCCTTTAATAACTAATGTTACGGATAGAATTGAAAAAATTCAAACTAATCATGATATTAGGACTGCTTTTAAAGTTACAAGAAAAATTAAAGAACATTGAAGGTCGCGCAAACATATTTCAAGCCCATTATCATCTTGCACCGTACTTATTTATAGTTGTACAAATTCTATTTATTTTGGTATAATTTTTAAAAGGTTTTCTGTAGGGTAGGGTTTTAGGTTATAGATAGTGGCTTGTGTGTGGCGCATCTAAAGGGAAAGAAAAATTTTTATAATGATGTTTATTTATTCCAATTGTTACAGTTATAATTATTTATATGGCTGTAAGGCTAATTGCATCACAATAAATTACTTAAAACTCACAATTAACGCCTGTCCTCTACTTGACTTTCCTGCTCCTTCTCAATTCGAACTTCCCACCAGGAACGACTTAGATGTCGTCTAAGGCAATTTCCGAAAATAACGAATTAATGCACATGTTTAGTTTCGGTAACTAATTATTAATTATTCTATAAATTACTGATGGTATGAACTCGGTGAAGTGATTTATATACACAAAATGGGATTATTATCAAATAAATGGTAAGTCACAATTTTATTATTCACATTGAATGTAAATCATACACAATGTAACTTTTATGACTATAAATGGAATTTTAAAATTATCAATGAAATTAATCGGGGTAAAGCTTAGGGTGAATACAGGAACATTTCTTAGCAACTGGGGTTGCTAATCAATTACATGAATTGATCGTTAAGTGCAATTCGATTGCATGTGGAAGTGTGGTTTTAAATACGATTTGATATCAATCGAATTTTTAATGGAGTTATTTTGAATAAAATGAAAATGAATGAAAGTAATTTTAAGGAAATTTTCCGGACGGGATGGGTGTCTTGTTCTTGGAGGTGTACAGGATGATGGTGAATGAAGAGAGAGAATAAAAATTTATTTTATTAAAAAAGCTATTCCTTTGTTAGATTTAACTGAATTCTTAATTAATGTCAAGTTTCTATTTGTGAATGTTTTTATCAATTTCAACTTAAAGTTTTTCATAACTATAGATTTACATCATAATATGATTAAATTATGTTAAATTTGCTCTATGATTATGACATTTTTCACGTTAGCCTTCGGTTCTGATTATTGTCATCTTTAAGGCAGTGTAACAATATTTAGTTCATTAAGGATCTAATTAGTCTTTACTAAAATTCCACAGTTGGTTTAATAACGGTTATCAAACTGGCAGGCTTGTTTGCGTTTTCAATTTTCATATTTCAAAAATTTCTTAAACATTTCTGATAGATTTTATTTCTACTGAGTTATTGGGCTCCAAATTGGCTCAAACATTAATTACACTTTTAAAAATGAATCTTTATTCAAATATGTGTCTAATGAACGCTTTCTCTCAATAAGATGTTACAGATCGCCTGATTGCTTCTTTAACGATTTTATAAAGCTTATGATAATTATACATTATAATACAGCGTTATCCAGATTGAATGTATGGTTTATTGTAACTCCGCTATGGTCATATTGTTATCAAAAATGTATTCTAACACTGGAATGTGTAAGCTGTTTATCAAAACTTTCATCCGCTGGGGTCATAAGCGTGCGTAAATATGCATGTATAAACTGTTATAATTTGCTTTCTTCTGTTCTTGTCGTATTATTTGTCTTTTTATTGTTCCTGTAATTCACGTAAAATCCGACTTTTTCAAGGCAAAAGCTGCACATACTTGATTGATTTATCTGGTAAGTAAATAAATACGGAGCTTTATTTAGAATAAAACAAAATGCGCATAATAAAATGCCGCAAACTATCAACAATTAATTCTAAGACCTTTTATTGGACAACTGCACGACGACGAGCTTCAAAATGGGTATTTCCAACTAGATTCCGCAACAGCACACGGCCCGTACAACATTGGCATATTTATCACAATTTTTCGGTGCTAGCATAATAAGTAAAAATTGATGGAGACCACGATCTCCCTGCTTGACTCCGCTCGACTGCTATGCTATAGTGAACGCCGTTAATGCAATAACCCCACAGCAGTTAGCAGCCGTCTTCGAGAATATTAAACGTAGAATAAATTTATGCTTAGAAAATAATGGACAACTTTCGGAGACTATAGTCTATCTCCGTCATCAGTCAAATTCAAACTAAATTGAAATCAAAACATTACATTTACTTATTGGCATTTTTAATACTAACATTAGGATGGAGGTAGTTCAGCAATCAAGAAATACAGGCTATTTATGTCATTTCAAATTTTGCTGTATTTATTGTTAATATGGCATCCAGTTCTGAATTTCCTGCCCAATCAGTAATACCCGTATGTACACCACTGGAAATAGTTGGGATCACTAAATGAGATAAGTGGAGAATAGCTTTTTAAAGTAAGCGCACCACTTCAATCAATCTGGATCAACCTGTATTTACGTTAAATACAATCATCTAATTTTTAAGTTGGTACACAATCGTCTAGTCGCAGCCCTCTTACATCATTAGAAAATTTACGCCTACGCGATGTGGTAAATGGTGATTGAACAATTTTTATCACAATTTTCAACAGACTAGAAATTCTGATTGACTTTAGTGACTATTGTAGGTGTTCACCAAAACAGAAACGCTATTTAAACAATCATCTTATAACTCACAATCAAACTATTGAAAAGTGGTGTGGGCCGTGTTCTTACTTAATGTTGTAAGAGGGCACTCGTCCCAACTCCAACAACGTTAAATTCGGGTAAAAATTGTCAAAAAGGCGCGACTTGTTAAATACATTTATATAGTGAGAAAAACATCATCAACAGATCTTAGAATGGACTAATAGGAAACTAAAACGTTCACTCAAAAATAAACTACTCTACCACCAACAATTCTATTCCAAAAATCTTGACGCGGAGTTCACCTAAATTGCAATGAATGTCTAAGCCGCACAATAATACCCAAAATTCCGTAAAATGTCGCCAAACCTCAACCCAAAAATTACTATCTCGAATAACTAAAAATAAATAAAAATACTATAATTAATTCTTCAATTCAAAACACAAAAATATGTCACTACAACAAAATTAAGCCTGATGGAAAATTTATAAAGTCCTGAAATTTACGAAACGTCGATATCGAGATTATAATACATAACTCAGAAGTTACTGCCGTGTCATAACAAATAATCAAGATCGCTAACCTGTCGGCAACATCAGCCAAATCAGTAATGTCTGCAATCGGTATGTTGATTCCTATAGAAATAGCTTCAAAGAGAATTGCGCTGACTCGCAAAACTATCATATCCCTAAACAAACAGCTGACCGGTTATCGACCGATTTAATTTACATTTACGTTACGGTACTCTACTTAAGAAATCTACTGTTAAATGAAAGAATACAAAATAAAACTAGAAACCATAAAAGAATTCACTTTAATCCAATTTATTATGAAATTATATTTAAAAAAAATCTTTTTACTTCAATCTCCGACCAGATGGTATTATATAAATCAATCATCACCGTTATAAAATTGGCTCAAATACTTCAAAAAACAATGCATAGACAATTCAATATTTATATATTACGTTAAAAATAAATAATCCCTTGCAACGCTTTCGAACGTAATTACTTTGCTTCAACAAATACACACAAAAAACTTATTGACGTTAATTTAATGACTTTATTAAAATAAAAAAGCACTAAAAATATTCGCAAATAAGTGTAAAAAACAACAGCTCGTTAACTTAAAGATGTATAATGAAAACTTCAACGTCGGAATATTTACACAAAGGGTACTATAATAGTTATTTACGATTTAAGTATCGTAATGTTTCATATTACGATACGCGATGGGATAATTGTCAAACGAGGCCGAAGGCCGAGATTGATAATCCATCAAGTATTGTAATATGAAATTAAGATACGAACATCGTACAACGTTTTAGTTATCAACAGTTTTAATTATATAGAGAAGTTAGTAATTCAATCAGCGAAATGTATTAAGAACGGTGTTATCCAAGCAGGCGTATTATATAATTGTCATTGTAAAGTTTAATCAAACTCAGATTGTCAATTCTGTGGACAACGTTAGTGTTACCTCTACATCTGGTTCAAAGATTTCTAATTGCAAGAATTTTATTATCAATGTTTATAATAAATAGCTTATTAAATTTTGTTAGATTTTATTTTAGTAATTATTTTATTGAGTTGAAGCTGATGGATATTAATGTTCAATCCCCTTTTTACCTTAAGTCAGTGTTTGTTGTCTTGCTTTGTTTAAATAAAGTTTTGTTTAAAGAATATCGAAATAAAATAGAAGTCAATATGTTAAAAGATACTTGCGCTTGTCGTGCCACACGTCAGAAAGTTTTTGACCGATTTCCATAGTAGGTATGTTTGGAGACTTTACCAGCACACACCACCACCACCACATTTCCTGTTCCACAATTACGAGGCCATCCGTGCGACCTATCATCACCACAAACCCAAGGCCCCAAACCCCGCTTTCCTGTTCCACAATTAGGAGGCCATCCGTGCGACCTATCATTACCACAAAACAAAGGTCACAAACCCCGCTTTCCTGTTCCACAATTACCAGACAATCCGTGCGACCTATTCGTGTTCCACAATTACATCCGTGTAACCTGGTTGCTACTCTAGCCCACTTTTTGCTCACTCACAAAATAAAAGAAAACGATATGTTAATATATTTAATTAATGTAGAAACATGTACAAATGTATTACTCAGATATATGATTTTCTTTAATCAACCGTACATTCAACCGTATCGTCTGAAGATGTGGAAATAAATCCTGCTGCAGCAAGCGATGAGGGTGAGTGAACCCCAGACCATGCTCTATACGTTAGTAATCGTTTATCGAAACAATTGTAATACTGAGGATAATAAAAGTTCGGTGGCACGTCGCACATGTTTTCACTAGAGGATAAACTAAGCGACTGGCATAAAATATTTTATTACATACAATATATACAATATATACAACATATATACAATATATGCAATAGATAAAATAGATACAGTAAAAGAAAGATTACTCGTCTACGTAGCACACCTGATCACACAGTATACTAAAGAAAAAAATAATTTTTTGTTCATTAATGTTGATTAACTATTCAGGGAAGAAAAGAATACTTACAGTTATGAAAGCGTTTAATTTTTTTGTTAATTATTGTATAATGTATAAAAGGGTAAAAATAATATTTACTGTAAATGTTAGATCATTTTAATTACAGTTGTTAACCTCGACGATGGATAGATAATCTGTAAATGCAAAAAAAAATTAGTTCTTTATTAACTTAGTCAAAATTAAATATTTATGATGCTATAAAAAATTAATTCATTACAAAATAAAATAAAAGGTCAAACGAATGTTGAAATGAGTATAAATATAATTACTGAATGCAAGTATTGATGTGTACTGAATACATAAGGTATTCTTTCTGAATATCAAATACATAAAAAAACAGTCATGAAAAGAATAAAGAGTTAAGTCACGTCTAAATATGCAAATAAACGGTGATCACCATTGAAACGGGTCATTACACTTCAAGTGTATGAAAATTTCAACATACTATTGACATATAAAAAATGTACACTTACATGTATGCTTATCTGTTGCTGGAACGGCGGGTTATATGTGGGTTTCCCAACTTCTAAATGCTACTGGTGTATTTACATTTTTATCAATGTATTTCGTTAACGCCACGGTAGCATTATCAACGACAACTTTTTCATTAACGTTTAATATATACTCATTGTAGTACTGTAAAGCCAATAATGCTTTGTTCTGCGGTGTCAATGCTTTGGGCGCTGAACGCTTACTGACTCTCACCTTTCCACACTTTGATCTTTTATAGTTTGATTTGCACTGGGTACATGCACATGTGTTATAGCGCGTCACCATATTTTCTTTAAATGTAGTCCTGTCGTTATGACTTCCCGTTAAAATTGACTAATGTAAATTGTTTTCATAATCAATTCAGTTAATACATTTCTTAATTTTTTACATTTAAACAGATCAAATTCATACAGTTTACGGTTATCTAACAAAAGTTTACAAGCAAAATCGAGTTTCTTTATAGGTTTAATTCTTGTTACGTACCTAGTAGATGCATTATGAAAAAAAATTGTTTTATACATATTATTAACAAGATTTCTCAGTCTAAAGCAGGTTTATTAGTTTTAATCCTTTGAAACTATTAATAATTTAGTGTATCTCTAAATCTGGTAGTGTATATTTGCAGATAATAATTTGATACTTATTATTTTTATTCAAAATTTCACATTATGAGGTAATTGACAGGTTTATAGTCATTTTGAAGTAATACTTGTTAAAAATTTTATTATAGAACTTTTCAGTTTAAATATTAATGCGTTTTAAATAATTTTTCATCCCAATTGAACTACATAAAAAAAAATTATAATTGGTTCTATTCGAGTTTAAATATATATCCTTTGCTACGTATTTAGGTACATAGTATTATGTATAAATATTTACATATTAGTGACTTAATTGGATCAGACTATTTAGTAGGCTAATTGCAGTATATATGATAGTTAATACTTATTGTATTGTTTATGGAAAACAGATATCTGTTTTGAACTGTATTTGAGCTGTATTTAAGCTGGTTTGAACTGTTTCTATAAAAAACAGATGCCTGTTTAACCTTGCTATAATACAACACCGCATGGAGCCCCAATACCTACTTTTTGATCATATATTCAATCTCTGAAGTGTCTCGGTAGTATAATGTAGTAGGGTATTGTTACGCTATTTTGTGTGTGCAGAAGAAGAATGAGTTAATATCACGCCACTGAACTAGTTTTTACTTTTTAACTTTTTTTTTTACTTTTTTATTTTTTATTTTTTTTCTGCGCGTTTGTGAAGGTGTACGTGTACGTGTACGGTCAGCAGACATTCTAAAAATACTTCCACCGATATAATATATATATATATATATATATATATATATATATATATATATATATATATATATATCACACCATTCTTGTGTTACCACTCACAATCTAACTCTGTACCTGCACGTAGCAGCTTTATAATAGTCTGGAACCATCTTGTCTGCAATGCAGGGTAAATACATAACCCCACCAACATTACAATTAGAATATTTTGTCTTCAATGTTATTTCAGGTGTAAATAATCGATTCCGTTGGATGCATGAAACATTTCTCCAGGAGAGATTCTCCTTCGCCATAAAAAACTGCGTGCTGGATGACAGTATTCTCCACCATCTGGCATGCAGGAGGTTTCGTTGCAAAACAAAACCACAGGGAGCAATGTGGTGCAAGGAATCACTTCACACGATAACAAAGCAGTACATAAACACGATACTGATTCCTTTGCGCAACCAGGACCATCTGGGGTAAACTACGCGAAGGAATAATGCGAAACCCGGACCATCAGGGTTGAGCAACTCAAGGAAGCGTAAGTCTGCCCAATGCGATGAACCGGAACAACCTAAAAAAATTGGTGAGAGTGTCCACTGCACTGATTGTTCAATGGATATACCTCGGTATGCGTTCCAAGGACACCTCAGAAGCAATAGGCATAAAGCAATATCTGTTTACTAGTCGATACTGGGGTCGAAGTGATTCGAAATGCGTTTAAACAACGCATTGTGTTATCGACTGTCACCATGCAATATGCATACTGATGTGTTCACCTTTATGGCAGACGTTAAAGGAAACGTATTGAAGGTAGTACAAATTCAGTTGCAGAAACACTACTCATTAAAATGTAATGTGGAACTGTTTGGTTTATACTTTTGAACAGTAAGGAAGCACAGAACTGAAATCCTTTCAGACTAAGTATGATATTCTAAGTATTGGGACGGTGTTGGAAGAGTATTTCCAAAGAATAAGTAAATATTGATGCGAAGCAATCTGAATTTCAGCATAAAGATTCTGGTAAGTGTGACTAATGGTGTAAGCGATTAGTAACAACTGTTTTAGGTGGTCCCTGGTACAATTCGTATATTTAGAGGTGAACATGCTAAAATTTGCACCCATTACGGTTCTTCAATATGGCTGTCCCCGCCGAAATCGCACATAAACACGCCATAGTCAATGTAAAAATAATGAAATGCTGCTTTGCATGGGCTGTGTATCGGCACTAGTGACACCAAAGGGTCTACCCCAGCGGACGACATCTTACCCTGATTTCCAGACATTATTCAACTGGAATGGTGTACAGTTCCCTGTTAAACTGACGAATATTTCAACGTTTGAGACCAATAACAACATTTCCATTAATGTTTATGGGTTAGACGATACGTATCGAGATGGTCAGCGTGTCACAGAGGTAGTGGGGCCTCTGTTTACCAAAGCCAAACAGGCAGTCCATGTTAATTTATTATTATTAGTCAGTAACCAAACAGATAATCAGCATTATGTATGGATAAAAAATTTTTCTCGTTTACTTAGCAACCAAATAACTCGGCGGAACGGAGCAATGTATTTTTGTGATGCATGCTTGTATTACTTTAGATCCGAGGAGCAATTAACCCGACACGTGTCACACGACTGTAACTTCGTATAAACAAAATTACCGGGCGTGAAACAAAAAAAGACATAACGGGGAATTCTACGCGGAAAATATACTGCGTTTCGGAACTATCAGAAACAAATGGTTCTACCATTCGTAATATATGCAGATTTTGAAGCGCTCTTAGTACCGGTAGATACGGCTGAACCAGATCCCGAAAACCGTTCACGATAAAAACGTGTAAACACGAACCATACTCGTTTAGTTATTATATTAAGTGTAGTGTAAACGATGCGTGGTCTAAGTTAGAGCTGTATAGGGGGAGTAATGCAGGGGAGATATTTATAAGACGACTAGAAAGTGATGTAAAACGGATATATAATGAACATTTCAAAGCTATTGTTCCAATGACACCATTAACGGATGAACAGCAGGTTACGTATGAACTCAGTGTATGTTGTTACATATGCGGCAAGCACTTTACGGGCGATGCGACAAATCCGAAAGTACGAGATCACTGTCACGTTACTGGTAAGTATCGTGGTGCAGCACATTCAACGTGTAACTTACACTATCAGGTACCTACATTTCTCCCCGTTTTTCTACATAATCTCAGTGGTTATGATGTTCACCTGTTCATTAAACAGTTAACGAGTGAAACGGAAGAAATTACCATACTTCCGGTTAACAGTGAAAAATATATAACGTTTGGTAAGCATATTTTTGTTGATGAATATGTAAACAGTCATGGTATCAGGGAAAAGAAATACATTAATTTACGTTTCGTCGATAGTTGTAGATTCATGGCTGCATCCTTAGATACTCTATCTCAGAATTTAGCAGATGATCAATGTATGGAGGTACTGAAATATTTTAGTAATGATAGCGATTTCAACTTAGTGAGAAAGAAAGGTAGTTTCCCTTATGCGTACGTAGACAGCTTTAGTAAATTGAACGACGTCACGGTGCCATCATATGACAAATTCTTGATAAAATGCGCGATGCAAATATTTCCGATGACGAATACTGTCGCGTTCTATTGGTATGGGATCACTTTAAGTGTAATACACTAGGTGATTATGCTGATATTTATTTAAAATCAGATGTGTTGTTATTGGCTGACGTGTTTGAAAACTTTAGGACATTATGTATGGGTGTGTATGGGTTAGAACCTGCACAGTATGTCACTTTGCCTGGATTGGCGTGGGATGCCATGTTAAAATGTACGAAAGTAGAGTTAGAATTACTGACGGATATGGATATGTATTACTTTTTTAAACAAGGTATTCGGGGTGGAGTAAGTACTTGTATCAAGCGGAGAAGCATCGCTAATAACGAGTTTGTTCCAAACTATGATCCTAAACAACCGAAAGTGTTTTTACAATATTTAGATGCCACGAATTTATACGGATGGAGTATGAAGCAATACCTGCCCCACGATGGGTTTATGTGGTTACCTCAAGAGGAAATAGATCACTTTGACGTATTAAAGATTGATGATGACGCCGATGTTGGATTTGTACTGGAGGTTGATATACATTATCCCCACCTGCATGACGAACACAACGATTATCCGTTTTGTCCTGAAATGATCTGCGCACCACATTCCCAGGAGGAGAAGTTAATCCCTAACCTGTGTGATAAGACCAACTACGTTATACATTACCGCTATTTAAAACAATGTATAGAGCATGGCTTAATTGTTACTCGTATTCATAGGGTTTTACGCTTTCGTCAGAGTCCCTTAATACCATACGTAGACCTTAATACCGCTCTCCCAGCACAGCACAGAACAAGTTCGAAAAGGATTCTATAAAATTATGAATAATGGCGTGTTTGGTAAAACAATGGAAAATGTCGATAAACGAAGAGTTATTAAACTGTTAACGCATTGGGAAAATAACGGTCGTCGGGTAGGTCTAGCACGGTACGTTGCAAAACCGCAATTTAAAAATTTTATTCAATTCACTGATAAATTGTTTGCGGCGGAATTGTCGAAACAGGTAGTTACGTACGACAAACCCGTCTATTCGGATTCAGTATTTTAGATCTTTCCAAAATTATAATGTATCGGTTTTTTATGATATCTTACGAGCTCATTATGGCAAGAATGTCACGTTGCTCTATACACCGGATTCTTTGATTGTTGAGATAGTAACTGATGATATGTATGCACACATGCGAAATAATTTAGACGAATATGATACTTCCAACTATCAAAATGAGTTGCATGGTATTCCTACGACTGCTTCCGTCGTTGGACGAATGAAAGATGAGTACGCAGGAAAGCGATTTATTATTTTATGGTGCTGGATCGAAGTCATACTGTCTAAAGCTTGCTGATAATGAAGTTGTTAAGAAAGCGAAAGGTTTAAGAAAGTTGTTATTCAGAAAGTGTTGACGGAAGTAGACTACAAAGCGGTTGCGGAGGGTCTGATAAAACAGTAATGTGTAAAATGCTTGTGTTTCGATCAACCTTACATGATATATATAAAAATGTTAAACAAAATTGCCTTTAGGTCCCAGGATGACAAACGATATCGACTACGTGTTCCACATTGGCGTGGGGGCATTGGCGAATACCGGAATTGGAGAATGCTGATCCGTTGAGCGAACTATTGCAGGTTGCTAAGCAAATGAATTTATATTAACCGGAAGAAGAATAGTTTGGGTACTGACACTTGCTAGTTTCTTTCCTATATTCTCCATAATGAAACTAATATTAATAATAAGTTGTATTATTCCTTTAGTTGTTTAACATATATTAATATTATGTATTAATTCGTTAGTAAGAAATATATGCTATACAAATACTTTTTATAAAAAAAAAATACGAGAATGACTATTTACTATTTTTTATTAAAAAATGTGTACAAGACTTATTGCATTATATATTATTATATAAATGATATACCCTACTCAAAGCCGTGGCATAATGATTTTGAAAGTAACAAACGGGTTGCATAGCAGGAAGAGGTGGACTTTCCTCAAGTTCAATAACAGGCTGGGTCACAAATTTTCTGATGTAATCTGCTTTCTCTTGCCCTTGACATAGACAGAATCTGTTGGCTGAATCAATCTCTCGAGAATTCTTCGAAAGTGGGTGGTGGTGTATACCCTTCTTCCCATTTAATACAGTGCTGGTTATGCATTAACCAAGTAGCTTGACGACGACTCTCTGCATCCAACGTATGCCAGGGATACGGTGATTTAAAATAAAATGGGCAATTTTTTCCCATTATAAATGGCGAGTTCTTTTGGTATAAAAGCTTTTGAAATTTTAAACCCTTGTACATCGACTATGACGGACATTGTATTACAACTGTGGTACTGCTTTGGTTAACGCGTTGTATGTAACTGAACGATCGTGGAGTATAACACAGTATGCTGTCGTATTGGCAGCTATGTTTGGCTGTTTCAAACTCCACGAAGAACTACTGCTTTAGAGTGTAATGCTTCTTTTTGATTTGAGCAATCTACGTCAATCAACGGTGCAGCTGTGGTAAATTGCATGGGGGTGAGTAATGGTTGCCCCTCTATTTGGTAAAACGACATTTGGAATTTAGCAAACATTTCATACAACGTAGCAAAGCAATTGTTATCATAATTAACGTTGAGATTGTCATACGGATAACGATCCGTGTTCAGGATCACGCGAATATTATTTAGTGCACATTTATGAATCTGCTCGTATTTGCATAACATTATTCTCTCCCCAGTTTGAAATCCTATAATAATGTATCTAGGTGTTTCTAACTAGTAGATGTTTTGATTGCCCATGTATGCTTATCTGTTGCTGGAACGGCGGGATAATGTGGGTTTCCCAACCTTGCTATGGCGTATTTCATTTTTATCAATGTATTTCGTTAACGCCAACTCCTCTGCTAATGCTGGAATGATGTGGAACTTTCCAATATATCTTATCTATGTTAACTTTTAATGCTTCTTCTACAGTTGAAATTACTGCGTCGGTATCAATGTTACTACGAATTAATACCAGTTCTTGTCTAATGTTCAAAATCACTTTATTGTAATCTTCGGCAAAGCCAAGTAGCATTCGCAACAGTATACAAACGTTAAATATCCTTGAGCTTTGTTAGTGTACTTTTGCAAGGAAACCAACCTGCATTTTCATGACGGCGAGATCATTGGACGTCAATGATACCAATCCTTTCATTGTCGACGTTAATCCTACTTTCGTTACGGAATCTACCACTATTCCATTCATTTCATATCTAATTTCACTGAATAAAATGCGATACCGTTATTAACGAACCTTGCGGTGTTAGAGACAGTACCATCCTGACGTAATAATCGTCCCTCTACGTAGACATAGCTTTCGGATGGTAGAGTGCACATGTCTTCCTGAATGGGTATCCTGATTTCATCATTGTTTCCAAATCTGGTAGTGTATGGCTGATGGGGTGCAGTTCGGAATTAACGATAGCATTATCAACGACAACTTTTTCATTAACGTTTAATATACTCATTGTAGTACTGTAAAGCCGAGACTTTCCAATAATGCTTTGTTCTGCGGTGTCCATGCTTTGGGCGCTGAACGCTTACTGACTCTCACCTTTCCACACTTTGATCTTTTATAGTTTGATTTGCACTGGGTACATGCACATGTGTTATAGGCGTCACCATATTTTCTTTAAATGTAGTCCTATCGTTATGACTTCCCCGTTAAAATTGACGAGATCTCCGTCTTGGTCTACTATTTTAAGTGTTATTGTCGAAATGGTAGATGTATTGATAGGTGAAGATGACATGTTGAGGGACTCTATTATTTTATACCCGCTGGTACACTGGGAAAGAACTGATGAATTATGTGTGATGTTTCACCATTTTAAAACTACCACTTGTTATATTGCACTCGATAATTAATGAGTTAATTTTGATAATGTTAATAGGAGTATCAGAGGTATGCACTTTCTGAGCCTGGTAAACAGTTTTATTAAATCCCAGCATAGGTCCTATCGAATTTTCCACATTGAAGTTAATGTCATGGGTTGCTTTCATACTTGTTTCATAGTATTATTATTCGCTTGTAAATGCATAAATGCTCTCGATCTTCACTGACTCAATAATATATTTATTCACATCCGCGATTTCGTATGATCCTGGTGGTATTGTAATTTTATTGTTTCCAAATATGAGTTGGTTATTCTTTGAAGTAACATTCTGTATAGTATTGAAAGATTCAAAACTAGTTAATCCCATTACGTATTCCGACTCATTTCAAGAAAAATCGGTGGATTAAAGGTTGCTTGCAAGATGCAATTTTTACCGGTAAATGTAAATGTGTACGACATTACGATCACGTAACGACTACTGAAAATCAGTACGAGTAGTCATATAAAAAGTGTAAGACTAAATGACCGCAGTTGTATGTATCAAAATCTTGAACCTTGGTAAAGTTATACTCAATTGTGTTTCTGCTACCATCACTTTTAAAATAGTGGAGTAATTCAAAGGGTGGTTTAATATGTCCTATGCTATCAAAATATGTAATATGCCTGTTACGCTTAATGTAAGCTGTCCAGTGTGTACCCTTGTTAGTTTGATCATCCAGATTCACAATACCACATTCATTCGCATGGATTCGTGTAGGTAAGTTATCTCGCATATATATCCCTCTAAAATAGGGAATCTGTAATTGCTCCACAAATTTTGATAGCTCAACATTACTTAAGGCGTGACGTGGTAGCTTCAGTGGGAGTTTTTGAATACGGTTGTAAATATATACCTAACCCTCGTTTATATGGCTTTATGTATAAACCTTTTCCTAATGCAGCTGCTTCCATTGCTTGGTTGTGTCGTTTGGTTTCGTCTAACGTTTTTGTCGCAGCTTTTGCGTCAGTTACCGCTTTTGCGACTGCCGCAGCACCGCCACCTAGAGACCCTAAAGCTCCTAATGCTGCAAAGAGGGAATAAGAGGTATGAATCCCCACGTTTTGGTATTGGCAATATTCTGCTCTTGGGTGACATAATTTTTTGTGTTTTAGAGCGCTCAAGGCTTGCTGTATTGTCACTTTTAAAGATGATCGAAGTTTACCACCAACACGACGTCGGGCTAGAAGGACTGCTTTGTTAAACGAAATTGCTCTGCGAGAATGCTTCCTTCGTCGTGATTTATTTCCCATTCCTAATTTCTTTTGTCCTTTCCGTGATTTGCCACCCATTACCATTGTCCGTTTTCCTTTCATTATACCAGCTATGGTTAATGCAGCTGCCCTTTCTCCAAAGGTAGCGTCGGTAGAAAATCTATTCCAAGCTTTTTGTTGTAAAGTCTTATCTGCTATGTGTCGTTGTCTAGATCGTTTGACTGGGAGTATGCAATATCGTGTTCTTTACACGCTTCGTCCAATGCGTTAATACCTTTGTCGCCACGAGCTAATGTTTTGTAAACGGGTGCCTGGCCCACAATATCGATATCCGGTATATGCAACTCCACGGGTAATTTATTTATTAAAGTATTAATTAATCCTGAACCTTTTTTTCCTCTGACGCTGGGATGTATACTTCTACCACACTGACTGAACCACTACTAAACTACTTTCTGCACGTGGTGTATATATATATATATATATATATATATATATATATATATATATATATATATATAGAAGCGTCATACAAGTCGTGGTTTAGTACCATAATGGGTGACATCCGTTTCATTCCGCAAGATACAGATATGACATTACTCCTAACAAGGAGCAGTACTCTAAACACCGCGGTTTACTAAAAGGGGGATGTAAACGAGGTATAATCGTCGGACCATCCGGCTGTGGAAAACCAATGTTATGATTAGCTTATTAGAACATCCAAATGGCTTACGTTTTGAAAATGTCTATATATATTGCAAATCTCTATACCAACCTAAATACCAGTACCTGCGGGAGTTACTGGCACCCATAAAGGAAATTAGGTATTTCGAATACAGTGATAATAGTGATGTTATACCTCCTAGTGAGTCCCGTAAAAATTCAATAATGATTTTTGATGATGTAGCATGTCATAAACAAAATGAAATTAGAGATCATTTTTGTTTTGGCAGACATCGAAATAATGATTGTTTCTATCTGTGTCAAACGTATTCTTCAATTCCAAAACAGCTTATACGTGATAATGCGAATTTACTTGTTCTTTTCAACAAGATCACACTAATCTCAAGCATGTGTATGATGATCACGTTAATGTTGATATGTCATTTGATAAATTTAAAGACTTGTGTTGCTGTTGCTGGCGTGATAAATTCGGATTTCTTGTGATTGATAAAGAAAGCGATGTTAATAACGGTCGTTACCGTAAGAGATTTGACTGTTTCATTGCAGTATAAATAATCTACTAGGACTGTCAACGTACAGTCGTAATGGAGGAGCGCTTAGTACAAGACATTTTGCGTGCTCGCAAGAGTGTGCAACAGAAATATGCTAGTTTGAAAGAAGATACTGCACTTACAGAACGTGCAATGGAGGTACACTTTAAACCTATTACACAACCATTAAAACAATTAATTACTAAAAATGATGGTTCTCTCATCAAAGCTGAACCCCTTACGCCAGAAGTCGGAAAAAAGGAGTCCATTGCACATGAAAATGAAGTATTTTTACATTATACACCGAAATCCTCTAGAATACGTAAGGAGCCGCGTACTATTGTTCCTGACACCATTCCCACACCTCTACAAGAATCTGTAATTGCTGATGTCACACATGACGACGAGGTGGAAATTCCTACTTTACAACAATTGAAATCGGAACTACTAGCTGCTGGATCTCAACCCGCCTTTGAAGAGTATCTTAATCAATACCAAGGATTAGCGAAATATACGTCGAAGGTATCTTTAGAGATACCGAAGATGAATATGACTTAACGTACGGTGTGCATTTTATTCCTGAAGAAGAGAAATTTTTTATAGGGGATGCTGAACTAGATTTTGTTGGAGAAAATTTGCGAATCGCTCTTCCCGATGGATCATCCCTAGATTATGAGGGAACACCGGGATTATATGAACTACTTTTTAAAAAAGTTCCTACGGGATACAAAAAGAGGGATCTACAGCACTACAATGACATTTTGCGTCGTACGCATGCTGCCCGACGTAATTATAACCCTGATGATCAAATCCGAGGAACTAATAGTAAGAAGTACCTTGAAATCATTAAACCATTACTTCAACCTAGAAAACGTTCTGCCACATCGTCTATTGCACCTCCAGCCACCAGATCTCGAACAACTTCTATATCCAAAAGAGGTGGTGGACTGCAGCTATTGCGATACAATAATAAACCTATTGAGTTTGTACCGTGGAATAATCCGAATAAGTTAGTCGATTGGTTAAGGGAATTATTAGGATCAATGTCGGCAGGAAATACTAGCAATCACAACGAAATAATATATATATATATATATATATATATATATATATATATATATATATATATATATATATATATATATATAATTGATGAACTACGTAACGCAAAAGTAATAAAGTAACAGAACTTGTTATAAACCTACCACTATAGTCATTTACTTTCATTGTTACTACGACTATCACTAAAGATAGTACTATATGTCCACCAGTGATGCCAATAGCTAAATTTGGAGGCCATCTTCATCATCAAATGACAGTGGATAAATTTGGGAAACATATTGTTTATCATAGCGATCTGTCTTATGAAACTTTCATATCATTTTCTGTAATCGCCACAAAGAAGGCAATTAGTATATCTACCGGCGTAGGTGATCAATATACCTATCCCTGTAACGACGGTACTATAGTACATTGCAGGTGGAGTCATCCAACTCTTGAGCTTAACATAGATGCTACAACATTTCAGCTGGCAAAGGATGCAATTGGTCAACCTCTTAAGAGGAACGATGTAATTCGTGTAACCATGCCGACGTTTGTAAGGTTTTCAACGGTTTCAAAGGTTTCAACGATATTCAACGTAGAGTTCGTAGTAAATCCAAAGCACAAAACAAAAATGAGTAAAGCCGATGTTGTCGAAGAACTGCACAAACCTGCAAGAAAAAATTTTCCGCGGCGTTGTGTTGTACTAAAAGGTTTAAATGATCTGTTTCAAGCTGATTTAGTGGAAATGATACCATATGCTCGGATGAATAAAGGATTTCGATACATTTTAGTAATAATAAATGCATTCTCTCAGTATGTTTGGGCTTTTCCCATCAAACGCAAGAATAGTAAACTGGTCGCGGATGTAATGGATAAACTTTTGTCTGGTTTGAAAAGGATACCTACACATATACAAACTGATATGGGAACTGAGTTCTATAATGCGGAATTCAAAAAAGTAATGAAAAATTTAATATCAATCATTACAGTAGTTATTCCACCTTGAAAAGTAGTATAGTCGAACGTGTAAATCGCACCCTTAAAGCAATAATGTGGAAAACCTTCAGCATGCAAGGATCCTATAAGTGGCTATCAATATTACCGCACATTGTCGCCGAGTATAATTCAAGAAAGCATAGAACAACTGGATACAAACCGGTAGATGTATCGGAAAAAATAGTGCATCTATTTCAAAACATTTAAAATGTCAAAAATTCTTGACCGTAAAACACCTAAATTTAAAGTGGGGAACATGTACGCATTAGCAAACATAGAAGCATATTCTCTAAGGGTACACACCTAATTGGAGTTACGAAGTCTTTCGAATATCAACAGTTAAACGTTCAAGCCCACTCACCTACACATTACGTGATACTCGAGATGAAGAGATTCAAGGTCGGTTCTATGAGCCCGAACTACAAAGTGTTAAACATCCAGACATTCATCTAGTTGAACGTGTCATCCGACGTCAAGGAATAAAGCTCTCGTTAAGTGGTTGGGTTTTGATACTTCTCACAACTCCTGGATTTCTACCAAAGACATTGTGTAATACGCTAATTAACCTTAATTATATATTGTAATATTTATATGCAATAAATAGATCTTTTTTATTTTACTTTTTATTTAATACTATCTATACATATATATCACTACATACTACTAAAGCGTCTGACAAACACACTCACGATGCTGTTTTCGAGATTGGTGAAATTATATTACCACAGTCGCCTATTCTTTTTTAAATCGTGCAGAATCTCTAGCTAATTGTTCCCATTCTCCTTTTCGCGCATGCCAGTGAGCCAACTCCCATACTACTATGTAGTGAACTACGTTTTTGGACTCATTAATGCACACCTTCTTCACTGGGTGAGTCGTCATCTGATGGCTCAAAATTCGGTAAATATCTTTCTATTTCGTGTATAAATTGCTCCAATGCTATTTCTTTAAGGTCTTCTATTAATCGCTTTATACAACAAATACACTCTATATCATCTACATGCGATGTTAAGTATTTTTCACAAAGGCGTATTCCTCCCCCATACTTATTAACTAGATTATTTAAATAGTCATCACTAAATCTACCCATTCCATACACTTTTTCATGATCAGCATCGAATTCTAATGATTGTAACTGGCATATTAGTCTTTGGACTGCACTAACACAATCTACAGCTTTAGGCCACGACTCCGCACTATAACACATCCACATATTGACTAACATCTAATACTATCCCTATTGACTACAAGCGCGTTACCCCCTTTCAGTTATAGGTTTGGCAAGATCCATATCCATATATAGTTTCTCCTTGCAAATTCTTCCATTTCCAGAAGGCAGGCTATGTTGACCTCAAATACATCATGCAATGGACCTATAACTTGGTGAATGTTACATTTAGGAATTGCCGCTGCCGACTTTATTAGGTTTTATAAAACTCTGGAAAGTTCACAGTATCTGCCAACTCCAATCGGTAATATATTATCTTCAAAAGCTTCCATAACTGTTCTATAGACTCCCATCCTAAATAGACATCAACTTCTTCACTATCACAGAGGCGTATAATTTTTTCTTGTTAATATTTTCACGAGACAGTCTTCGATCCCAGTTTGGTAGGTAGCCATGTTCCTTCAGGACTGTAGAAATAATTAGTAATTACCCCTTGATTATCCATAAGTATACGCCATTCCTGTTTGTCAAACACCACTCCACCACTCTTCGATCCACCGAGTTTTACGACTGGCTCAAATCCAAATTTGGGTGATAGACCGACACTAACAAACTTTGTTTTACTTTTATTTAAGAAATAATGCACATTACTAAGCAAAATATCGCAATATTTACTTGAACTTATAGCACCGATAATCTTCGCCTTTTCTATGGCTTGACGTAATATGTTATCCATTATTTACGATACTGGCTTTACATACATTCCTCTCTTTTATATATGACACTCTCCCCACTATGTGTCCGCCTCAAAGGCTACTTACGTGACCTTCAGATTATACCACACATTGTTTCAGCTTAGCAGTGACACCTTTTCAAGGTTTCTTGTCGTTCAAGACTTACTCATTTTGTTTTTCCAACCTTGTATTCACCACTACTTCAAGGATTCCTAGGCATACTTATTTCCAAGGTTGTTCCGTTCCACTTTGCCACAACAAGGTCACTACACAGGTTACATACCCCACTCAGTATTACTCGTCTACTTAAAGGGAGGGGTTTTACATATACCATAGTTACCGATCTTCACTATGTCAGTTACTCCAGTGCAAGACGATTGGAAGACTCCTGAAGTGTACCAACCACAAACCCTTATTTCAAATTAGTACGCGACGGACATGTCAATTAATTCCGAACTGGGTAAATTTTGAAAAGAAAGGAATACTACCGCCTTCCATAACTCAAAGTGCTATGCAATATGAAGATGTAAAGTGGATTCGGCATGGTTTGACACCTTGGGCAAGGAATCTCTGACCACGTCTCGGGAGTAGTTTGAAAGATTATCTCACATGTTGCGTTTACATTCGCTACCATCTGCTTGGTGGTATGTGTTTATGTTATGCTGTTACTCCACGTTGAAACCAGGAGATTACCGCGTGGTGGACCACCACACCATATGGAGCGATGGACAATGTACTACCTTTCACATGATGAATACTGGTGCTCATCATGTAGACGCCATTAACCACTTTATACGATGTTTATGATGATGATTCTTGTTATTTGTGTGAGGAAGTATGTTATGTTGATTATTAATACTTTGTTTGCTGTCTATATATTGTATGTAATAAAATATTTTATGCCAGTCGCTTAGTTTATCCTCTAGTGAAACATGTGCGACGTGCCAAACTTTTATTATCCTCAGTATTACAATTGTTTCGATAAACGATTACTAACGTATGAACATGGTCTGGGGTTCACTCACCCTCATCGCTTGCTGCAGCAGGATTCATTTCCACATCTTCAGACGATACGGTTGAATGTTTCATGTGGGGTTAGAATAAACCGATGGCAGCCAGATGTCAATCCGTTACAGGAATCTCCGATGGGCACCACACTCAGTATGCCCAATTACTTGCACCACGCAGATGTAATGAAACAGAAGTGAGAGGACCTTTTGCACGTATACTAAATCAAAATGTTTTATTCCTAAAGAAAATCATATATCTGAGTAATACATTTGTACATGTTTCTACATTAATTAAATATATTAACATATCGTTTTCTTTTATTTTGTGAGTGAGCAAAAAGTGGTAAGAACCAGGTTACACGGATGTAATTGTGGAACACGAATAGGTCGGATGGCTGGTAATTGTGGAACAGGAAAGCGGGGTTTGTGACCTTTGTTTTGTGGTAATGATAGGTCGCACGGATGGCCTCGTATGTGGAACAGGAAAGGGGTTTGTGACCTTTTTTGTGGTAATGATAGGTCACGGATGGCCTCGTAGTTGTGGAACAGAAAATGTGGTGGTGGTGTATGTGTGCCGATAAAGTCTCCAAACATACCTACTTTCCATGTTCGGCCTCTCGTTCTATTCACAAATATCCAAGCTTTCGTAAAGTAATTTGCAAACATATACAGTGCGACTCCAAAAAGTGGTTTTAAAGATTGAATATTTCCGCCATTTGTTTTATAAACAAATCGCGAGAATATTAGGTTAGTGATATGTCTTCATCAATTCTCTTTCAAACAAAACCAAAATCAATGAAATGGGTTAAGAATTAAAAAAAATATATCAAAAAATTTTTTTTGACAATGTTATATATATATATATATATATATATATATATATATATATATATATATATAATATATATATATATATATATATATATATATATATATATATATATATATATATATATATATATATATATATATATATATATATATATATATATATATAATATAATTTTTCTCCAAATTAATTGGATAATATTACACTGAATGGGTAAGTAGCATTTACTTTTATAATAATAATTTAAGTAAATACAAATCACGGTTTAAGGTTAACTTGTTAATATAGAACCTCTTGGTGGGACGAGTAAATAATTAATTCGATGTTAATTATTTTCTAATCATTCAGTTTGGATGAGTTTGAGTTTCATTGTAATCGTAATGGGGGACTAATGCTTTTACAAAACTAGGTTAATATCAGAATAATATAAATGGCATTGATTGCATGTGTAATGCGAATTCGTCTAGAATTGCAAAAATTACTGAGCGAATTAATTCTTATGTACATACAAGAATGGGAAAAGAAAACTAAATTATTACTTAAACCATTGATTAATTATTAATCAATGCTTAAACTTAAATTCTACATACAGGTTTGATTCGGTTGATTTAATACCGGGAAATTTAGTCCTCAATTTATTTGCGTTTTACTAAACAGTAAGTAAAATATGCAAACAGATGTGGTCAATTGATGCCAATAAACTATTTCAATTGAATTCATATAAATGGAAAATTTCGGTAATACAGAGAATACTCGATTGTTAAATCGGGATGGTTTAAATTGTTACGTTTTAATTAAATTAGAACGCATAAACAGTTTGTTTATATGATTTAGATCATTTACTTATTGTAAACGTATTCGTTTTATTATAAAGCCAACTAGCGTTTAATCGAATTTTAGAATTAATTTTCACTTTAGTTGTATAAAAAAAGTGTTTTTGGGAATTCCGGTTGAATTATACAGGTGGTTCTTAATGAAGAATATAAAATATATATATATATATATATATATATATATATATATATATATATATATATATATATATATAATATATATATATATATATATATATATATATATATATATATATATATATATATATATATATATATATTAGTTTAATTTTGTTATCTTTTATAGCCAAGATACCTCAGATGACAAAGACAACTCCCCATTAGGCGCCGCCACTTCAAGATTTCGGCGCCAACAACGACGCGGATAACTCGGAAATTGACCTGGCAACTCGGCGCCAATAGCAAAAATAATTAAAACTTTTCATAAAGACGTACTTTAATTATTATTTTAATATTACAAATATACACATTATTATCTAAGTAATTTGTAAAAGGATTCAAAACAATTAAAAGACGTAGTACTTTAATTATGATTATAATATTACAAATATACATTCTTATTCAAGTAAATTCTAAAAAGATTCAAAATTCGCTATTTCCATGCATGAAATTAGTTGAACTTTTAAAGCTGTTTGTTAATTACTCAAATTGGATGCTTTAAAGATTGTATACCTACATACCTAAGTTGCGTTATTACTATAAACACGTTGGTTAAGCATTTGTTTGAAAATCAGCAGTGATAATCTACACCAACAGTCATACATTTTGTAAATATGCAATTAAACTAACCAACAGTAAATGAATATTGCAAAATAAGTGGGTAACACCTTAAGTTAAAAGCGTTTCATTTTTCCTTTATTAAAACATTATTTAATATTTAAAATGCTCATTACGTTGGTGTAAAGTTATGCGTCAATTGGCTGGCCACGAAATGGCCAGCCAGATGCTGCAGTTGGCGTACCGAGTCCTCGCCAAATTGCCATTGTACAGACCGCTCAGATGACGTTCTTGGTTCTAGATACTTACAGCCAAAGCGGTCAACCGTAAATACTTAGAATGGGTTGGATCTGGTTTTAATTTAGAGTGTCTGATGTATTGCAACAATTGAACTCAGCAAATAGCCCACTCTTAATGCAGGTTGCTAGCCCCTCTTTTACGTTAGATCTATTTTTAAAAGGATTATGTGACAGCAATCGACAGGTATTTCACCTAATTGTGTATAAATTGTAAAATGGTGTACTTTGAAATATTGAAATATTTGAACAATAAGTTCAATTAGTACAGAGCGCTGGTTAGGATTTTATGTTTCCTATTTTCTCGAATAAAGAGAAATCTTAACAGAAACTCAGGAACGCTGATGTAGTAATACTACAAAGGAAGTATTCTGCAGACGAAGTGAAGAATTATAATAAAACTTTCGCTTTTATACTTCGTACGGAAGTGGGGTTTTGGCAAATTAGACGCGATGTCTTTTGCACATATAGCGAAGGGAGTTGGTACGTACGAAATTGTAATGTTTGTTAACACATCTGGATTCTGAAATTCAATAAATTCTTGTATAAATTATTATCAGCATCCATGTAGATAGAGGATAGAGGATGGCGCATTGATGATGGGGAGGGTTATCACTCTAGTCTTTTTGCTGAAATCTCCTGTTATTATGGTCGCATGTACCCTTTCCATTTGGGCAGGGGGTGTCCAATTGTGTTGCAACGAACTATAGGGTGTCTAATGGTTGAGGGTGAACCATTTCTTCGGGTACTTCAATCCGTCTGACCACTACGCTTTACAGAATAGCACCCTTCTGGAAGGTTTGCAGCGGAACAATGCCAATTTATCCATTATCATGTGACGAGGGCATGTGCTTCAATCTTGGCCTGTCTTATAACCTTAACTTAAGCCAAAGTATATAAACAATTATTAAAAGGCGTCAAACTGTAACCTTATAAGCGGCTGCTAAGTGTATAAACACTAAAACTGGGCCAACTTATAACATTAAATAAAAAAGCGATGATGTAATATACCATTCGTAATTGATCAAATAATTTAATTAATATAAAAAATTACCTTTTAATAATTGTTACTGCCGTCGGCTCATCGGTAGATGAATAAGGGTATTCTAATTTAGATTTTACCAAAGTATATTATTAAATAGCTTCAAACGGAAGATTAAAATAAAGGAGAATTCTAATAAATAGTTTAATTAACCTACCTGAAATGCTAGTTGCTTCTTTTCTGCTTGATTATTTTCACTTAATTCCAAAAATGTTATCAAAAAATTATGAAAAAAATAATAAATTCTCGAGCGCCATGTTGTCTTTCTATATATATATATATATATATATATATATATATATATATATATATATATATATATATATCTATCTATCTAGGAACAACAAAACCTAGTTATTGAATTACAAACAATTAACACAAATGAAAATAAAATAACAAGTTATACATAAGTTTATTTAATATATATTTGAAAAAAAAAAAATTCAGAAGTCATAAACTAAATTATATAAAATACTTTACCTTTTAACTGTTCTGTATATACACTGTTACAGGTACTATGAAGCAGAATGGTTCATATGGTGAGTCAATGTCTTGCTTAGTTATCCTTAAAATATGGAATTTCCTTGAAGTTTATTCCAAATTTATTTGTAAAAGAATGTAGAACTTGCGTTGTAAAGGTAACTCATATAAAACTTGCCATTTAAAATAATAGTAATAAACTATTGACTTATACGTGCCATTAAAGATTATTAAGTATACAAATTAAGTGATTAAAATGCGTACTTAAAAAATAAGTACGTAAAAAGTATACTTGAAAAGTAAGTACTTAAAAAGTAAGTAAAAGTGCCTAAAAAGCAAAGGCTTTAGTTTTAAAATATAATGAGAAAAAATAACTTACCACCAAAATTCTGATGGCACCAAAATATAAAAATTAAGTAAAATCATGCTTGCTGTTAACATTCAGCATTAAGTGAATTACAAAAAAGCTTTCAGAATAACTGAAGTATATTCCCTCTAAAAGTCTCACGCTTGCGAATACAATAATATAAATCCAATTTTTTAAGAAGGAAACTAAAACTATTTATGTAATATTACACCCAAAAGATTTGTTCTAGGAAATGCCAATTAAATTGCCATTTCAATTCTACTATTAATAATTAAAACTTTTCTAATAATACGCCAAATAAATGAACGATTCTTAAATTAATGTACTTTTAATACAACCACAAAAAAAAGGTTGTTACACACCCCCTTCTAAAATTTGGACTCGGAGATCACCAAAGCGGAGATTCCAAACACTAAGCTAATAAATGAAATTATTCAAATTTAAAAAAATACAAAATGTTAAGCTAATTAAATATAAGCAATATTGAAAAATAACAAGAAAATGTACGAAGAAGTACGGAAAATGTGGTGATGTCGGTCAGGAAAGACCCTCGCAACACCAAAAAGCTAATGACGCGCTACCACCCGCACACGCCACTAGTCGAGAATCAAGGACCCGAAACCTTAAATAAAGTAAAACTTTAACTGGTGGGGTTAGTGAAGCAAACCACCATCAGAAGAGCAAAATGAGTATCCGGTAAAAAATTTGAATCTAAGGTAAAAACGAACGGAAACCGTAACCTACCATGACCTGAAGGGACAGTGGGCAGAGAACCCGGAAACGGTCATCGTGCAACTTTATAAAAATCAAGGCTAAACGCCACTCTACTCGAGAGTATAAAAATAGAAAAAATCCTTTCGGACTAACAATAAATAATCGCGAGACTTGAGGTCGAGAGAGGCGTTCAATTACCCTACCCCGGTGGTCTCAAACCAAGCCTCCTAGGTACATAACACAACTACCACTGTCACGTTCGATAAGTGAGTCAAAATCGGTAAATCCAAGATACGACTATTTTCATGGCAAATTAGCTCAGGATGCTTCGTCGTGGAGAACAAGAGAGGCCACTCTACCCTTCACGAGATTCAGGTTTCATGTTGTTCCACAGTCATCGTCCAAGACTCAACATACCCTAACTAACACGCACGTTTTATAAATAAATCGAAATCTAGGTGAGATAGCAAAGAGAAAGATGATGCACTCTTACGAACACAACAACCCCCTCCTAAAACTACCAAAACGTCATAATCAGGAAGTGAACTAATCGAGGTTGACACGAGGCGAACCGAAGTCCTCAAGCACCGTCCAAGAATAGTAACACTACACAAATCAGGAAAAACAAAATAACTAAATCAATCAAAAAATAAAAATGTATAGAAGCATTACTAGTTTTCTTATCCATGGTTATGAGTTTTACACGTCAAATTAACGATCAGAGGTAAACTCAAAATAGTTATCTTCAATTTTACTATTGTAACAATAGCAAATTGTAAATCCAATAAAGGAAGATAATCTGCCTGAGAACTAATGTCCCACAAAGTCGAATTCAATCGCACAATGGGATCTAAATATCAACCATCGTGCTAAACAAATGTAGCAAAATCATGCTAACAAATGTAAAAAAATAATAAGTGGTTTGCAAAGCCACAACAATATAATAAAATAATGTGCGAAATAAGCACAAAATAAAATTATTTTGAAAAATTATCAAAATAATTAAAAATATAAATAAGAAAACCAGAATGTAAAAATACTAAAATAGAAAAATAATTAAAAGAATACTAAAAATAAGAACTAATGAGGTTTTAAATCCTTAACATGAAAAACACCTAAGGGTTTATTATCAATAGGTGGCCAATCGGTACGTAGTTGGACCTACCACCTCAATAACTTTTGCTTCAATAAATTTTGGAGCTAACTTTTGACTATAATTTTAGTCGCATCAGATAAAGTAAAATTCTTTTTCCAAACTAAATCGCCAACGTTTAATTTCAACGGACGACGTCGCAAATTGTAAGATTTGAATTTCTTTCGTAAGCTGCATGTAAATTTTGTTTAACATGTTTAAAAATGGGTGAAAGTTCATTTAAATCTTGAACTAATTGTTCACGGTTAGTAATAAATAAAGCATCCTCTTTGAAATCCTTTAGTCGACCATAAAAATCTCCAGAAATAGGAACTGTCCGACCAAACGCCAAAAGGAAGGTGGAAATTTCGTAGACTCATGAACAGCGTTACGAATTCAATTAAAAACAATTCAACAGAGAAGAAGTACAATCTAAGAAAATAACAAATGGAATTTACACACAAATAACACAAAAATATGTTAAACGTTCGCATCTAAACTACTACCATAAAAATTTTAAATATATAAACATGCACGGAACTTAAAAATTTGTAAATATTCCAATTAATTTGGAAAAAATCTTAAGCAGGAATACTAACTGAAGTATTAATATCGTCATTATGTGACATAAAAATAAAATAATCTAAATATTGTAATTCATTTCAAAGTTTTCGTTAAATGGATTCAATAATTTCTAATAAATTTAATCGTATAAAAATTCATTATCAAAAGTAATGTAATTCAAGCGTTTCAAGATGTAAATAAATGTATTAACTATTGAATGTTATGAAGTTTATCAATAACAAAACTTAAATATGATAATTGAGGTTTACAAAAGTCACATTTATCTAAATTAATATTTAATTGGCATCCTTAAGCCTTTTAAAACTTCCGTTAAAATATCAACATGTTCCTTGAAAGTACTTGAAAAATAATAATATCGTCTAAATAAACAAAACTGATTAAGATAAATCATGTCCTAAAATGGAATCCATAAATCGTTGTAATGTACTGGGTGCGTTTTAAGTCCATGGGCATAACAGTATACTCAAATAATTCTACGTGGAACAGTAAAAGCAGTTTTTCACAACTCTCAGCGCTAAAGGAATTTGCCAAAAGCTTTCTTTAAATCAATTGAAGTTAAATAACGAGCATCTCTTAATTTATCAAAATATCATTTAAAAATGGTAAAGGGTAAGCATCTTTTTTGTAACAGAATTTAATTTCTTAGCATCAAAACAAACTCTAAAATCACCTGACTTCTTCTTAACTAAAACCATTGGAAATTCCAAGGGAAGAACTGGTTTAATAATTCCTTGCTCTAACATATCATCAATTTCTCTGTTCGCATGCTCCAACATAGCAGGAGATAATGGAAAATAACGTTGTTTAATTGGTACTGCATCACCAGTATTAATTGAATGAAAAACTTTATTTGTCTTACCTAACTTTGTTGTTGATAAGGTTTTACAAAGGTCAATAACTTGATTTAATTCAAAAACTTGATTATTATTAAGATCATCAATACTCTTAATCATAGAAAAAGTTGTCTCCGCAGAGTTTGCAACAAAAGAATTTTCACCAAAATCAGCTTTAATTTCAAATAAACGACGAAAATCTACCCCAAGTAATTGCAGTAGTAATAAATTCAGAAACAATAACAGAAATAGTTTTAGTAATACAATTAATAGTCAAAGATAAATCAACACTCCAAAATGGATTGTGAAGAACTATCAGCAATAACCAATGATGAAAAAGGCGAATTCTATTTAATTTTAAATCATATTTATCAATCAAATACAAATCAGGCTTACCTAAAATTGTTACGGTAGCTCCACTATCTAATAAAGCAATAAAATTCTCATTAAAATCCTAATATTAATAAAAGGTCTAACATCATCATTCTTCTCAACAAATTTAGAACAATTTTCGAAGTTCCAAAAATTCCTTAACAGTAATCAACCATTCGTTAAAAACATGCTTGTCATCCTCTGAAAATCATAAGAATGTGTCGACTAACGGAACACTTTCCTTTTAACAGTTTTTGAAAATTTACACCTCGGACAATTAGAAAAGTAACATTGGAATAACCACATCTAAAACAAAGATTCTATCATCACCCTTGTCACAGGTGTGAAAGGTATGACCAACTGTCTACATTTAAAGCATGTTGTTGAAGACTTAGCTGTATTAATTTTGTAGCAGTAAAAGTAGAATTCATATTTTTAGTTTAATACCTGAAAAATGGACCTTAGGTTTAATATTTTGTTTCACTGCCGAAGAAGGCTTATAATCAGATTGTCTTTGTGAATCCGAATAAGAATTAAATTTGAATTTAGAATTCTGAGCTTTCACTTGTAATTTTTTACACAAATCTATTAAATGAAAAATATGATTTACACTAACAAGGGCTAATTGAGTAGCAAACCAAGGTTGTAAATTTTCATTATAATCTTAATTGTTCACCTTCCGAAGGAGGAATCTAATTGAGAAAATAAATTAACCATTTCAGAAATAAAAAGGGTTGGAATTTCATCAAAAGCCTGTTTACGATTTTAATATCCTCTAACAAAACTTCGTCATGTCCTTCGGGTAAAAAGTCACTCTTTAATTTAGTAATAAGATCATCCAAGTATGTAAAAACGGTTTAATTGCCCTATACCAAACTAAACCTTTCCTGCAAATAAATCAACACCTGATAAAAGCATCTCCTTCCTAGAAATATTTCGAGCAATCATTAGCCCCTCACATCTTTGAATAAAAGTAAAAACTTCTTTCTCACTACCATTCAATTTTAAATTTAATTTATATACAGGAACAGAACCTTTTGAAATTTGTAAGTTATTAATTAACTGAAAAATCTTCTGTGAATATTAACTGAAGTATTAACAGGGTCATTAGGTGACATCGAAATATTAGAAGTATCTAAATTTGAAACATCATTATTTAATTCAATATTTTCATTTATAGATTCAATTAATTCTAACGATTCATTACATAAAGGTCAACAATGGATCATGTAAATATAAAAATTCATTATCAAAAGTAATGTAATTTAAGCGTTTCAAAATATGAATTAGACGTGTTGTAGTCTAAGATATTCTGATTTCGAGGCTTATGTTTAAAAAGTTTAATTGAAGACTGAATATGATTTAACTTTTCCTTCAATAATTCCAATTCTATTGTTTGATTTATATCGCACTTCGGGTATGAATCAAATAAATTTGATTGATCTTTTCTGCATTTAATAGTCGTCTTAAAAGTTTACTTCTCTTACAATTAACCGTTCTGCTCCACTTACATTGCGAAATTTTAGATTAATAACTCATCACTATATAAAACATCAACTAAATAATTCACAGTTGACATCGTAAAAAATATTATATAACACAAACAATAAAGAACACATAAAAATACCAAGATTAACACTAAACGGTAACACTCCTTAAAATTCTGTCAACTCTACAATCAAAATAAAAGTGAAAACAACTAGCATTAGAAACAACAGCATATCCCATTTTCTGGCCTCACAGTAATATTATTAACACAAATGTAAATAAAAATCTCAAATATGAAACAATAAATTTCAAGCAATAAAAATCCAGGTCCCTGCTCGTCCGCCAAATTATAACAATTACAAACGGAAAATTAAAATATAGCTGAAAAGCTAGTTGCTTCTTTCTGCTTGATTATTTTCACTTAATTCCAAAAATGTTATCAAAAAATTATGAAAAAATAATAAATTCTCGAGCGCCATGTTGTCTTTCTTTTATATATATATATATATATATATATATATATATATATATATATATATATATATATATATATATATATATATATATATATATATATATTAGGAACAACAAAACCTAGTTATTGAATATTACAAACAATTAACACAAATGAAAATAAAATAACAAGTTATACATAAGTTTATTTAATATATGTTTGAAAAAGAAAAAAAATTCAGAAACTAAATTATATAAAAATACTTTACCTTCTAACTGTTCTGTATATACACTGTTACAGGTACTATGAAGCAGAATGGTTCATATGGTGAGGTCAATGTCTTGCTTAGTTATCCTTAAAATATGGAATTTCCTTGAAGTTTATTCGCCAAATTTATTTGTAAAAGAATGTAGAACTTGCGTTGTAAAGGTAGCTCATGTAAAACTTGCCATTTAAAATAATAGCATAATAAACTATTGACTTATACGTGCCGTTAAAGATTATTAAGTATACAAATTAAGTGATTAAAAAGGTGCGTACTTAAAAAATAAGTACGTAAAAAAAGTATACTTGAAAAGTAAGTACTTAAAAGGTAAGTAAAAGGTGCCTAAAAAAAAGCAAAGGCTTTAGTTTTAAAATATAATGAGAAAAAAATAACTTACCACCAAAATTCTGATGGCACCAAAATATAAAAAATTAAGTAAAAATCATGCTTATTGCTGTTAACATTCAGCATTAAGTGAATACAAAAGCTTTCAGAATAACTGAAGTATATTCTCTAAAGTTTTCACGCTTGCGCGAATAAAATAATATAAATCCAATTTTTTTAAGAAAGGGAACTAAAACTATTTATGTAATATTACACCCAAAAGATTTGTTCTAGGAAATGCCAATTAAATTGCCATTTTCAATTCTACATATTAATAATTAAAAACTTTTCTAATAGTACGCCAAATAAATGAACGATTCTTAAATTAATGTACTTTTAATACAACCACAAAAAAAGGTTGTTACAGTCTCCCCCTTTTTCAACCGAATTGGAGGGAGTAATACACCTGATTCCACAGATAGTAATGTATAATAATAATAGTACACAAGTTGAAATCAATGTTATCAAACACAAACTGATTGAAAGTCCCTTTCTTGAATTCTTGTTTAGCATAGTAGACTGCAGAAATTTCCAAATTTTGGGCTTCGTAGTACGATGCACAAAGCCCAAACTGGCAAGGAGATCGATCAAGTGCTTCGATGCGTACTTTCTGTACAGGAGCAGGAAGAGGTTGCACAAGAGGAGCGATAAGAAGCTTTTTGGTCTGACAATCGCATTTCCCAGTGCTGTACATTTTCTCTTCGTTTCTTCTTTTCTGTTTGTCTTCGCAATTAGAAGGCTGGATTCTTCAGGAAGTCGTCGCTGGGTGGGTATGTGTCTGTGCTGTACACTTGACTTTGAATGTCTTGCCGTAAAATTTCCATAGCTTTGGCAACAATCCTCAATTTCTCCACCTTTTCATTTTTTGCCCTGTTTTCGCACCACGCATTATTGATAATTTTGTCCTTAAAACATACCAACAGCGCGTTGTTCCTTTCAACTCAGCTATGATGGTTCATCTGTGTTAATCTGTTCGGAAACAGTATCTCATCTTGGGAATTACAAAATCTTCTAGCCTGTGACATGGCTATTTCTGGGTATCTGAACTTTCAGAGTTGGGAAACTGATAAGCTTCAAAAGTGTGGTAGCAGTCTTTGTGGTATACAGCCTCCTACAACAAGATCGTTAATGGAGGACAGACGACCATGCTTCGTCAAGAAAACCTTCCTCGTGAACTCCCTGATACGATATTGAACAGTTGCAGTTTCAACTGAATGTACCGTTCCTTTTGTCAAAAGGCTTTTGGTTTTTCCTTTGCACAATGTAACAGAAACAATTACTCTTAAGAAATTTGGTAGCTGAAGATCTGAGCTGAACGTTCTTCCTTAGATGCAGATGCCTAATCTTTTAATTGTACAGTTCGGGTTAATTTTTACAATGTGTGAATCGAAAATGTCAAACCACCGAAACTTGGTAGCTTGTCGTTTGTTCATTACTTGCTTTAATAAGGCCAGTATTATTCTTTTTCTAACAAGACGTCCTTATTTTTAATGACGTCTAACATAACGAACTTTGTAACTCATTGTGAAGATACCTGTAACAAACGATAGTGGATTTAGGAACATATCAATAAAAATAGGTTTATCTAAAAATAAAATTTTAAAACTTAAAATTGTCAAATTGGCAATGTGTGTGACTGTGGTGGGTGTGATGTAGCGTGTAAGCGTGTGGTGTGTGCGTATGCTGTGAGCGTGTGTACGTGTCGTGTGAGCGTGTGACGTGTGACTTGTGTGAGCGTGTGAGCGTATGAGCGTGTGGTGTGGCGTGTGTGCGTGTGAGCGTGTGGCGTGTAGCGTGTGGCGTTTTGCGTGTGAGCGTGTGAGCTGTGTGAGTGTGTGGTGTCGTGTGAGTGTGAGCGTGTAGCGTGTGGCGTGTGAGCGTGTGAGCGTGTGGTGTGAGCGTGTGTGAGCGTGTGGCGTGTGAGCGTGTGAGCGTGTGTGCGTGTGTGGTGTGTGTTGTGTGGTGTGTGGTGTGGGTGTGTGAGGTGTGAGTGTGATGTGTGGTGTGTAGTGTGTGGTGTGGTGTGTGGGTGTGTGATGTGTTGTGTTGTGTGTGTGGTGTTGTGATGTGTTGTTATGTTTGTTATGTTGTGTGTGTGTGTGTGTGTGTGTGTGTGTGTGTGTGTGTGTGTGTGTGTGTGTGTGGTTGTTGTGTGTGTGCGTGCGTGCGTGCGTGCGTGCGTACGTACGTACTGCGTGCGTGCGTGCTTGCGCGCGTGCGTGCGTGCGTGCGTGCGTGCGTGCGTGCGTGCGTGCGCGCGTGTGCGCGTGTGCGCGTGTGTGCGTAAAATCTCCATAGCGTTGGCAACAATCCTCAATTTCTCAACCTTTTCATTTTTTGCCCTGTTTTCGCACCACGCATTATTGATAATTTTGTCCTTAAAACATACCAACAGCGCGTTGAATTTGTTGACCGCTGAAGTGATCAGTATTCGATCCCCATATTTCCTTTCAACTCAGCTATGATGGTTCATCACTGTGGTTAATCCCCTGTTACGGCAAACAGTATCTCATCTTGGGAGAATTGACAAAAATCTCCTCCATAGCCTGTGTGACATGGCTATTTCTGGGTATCTGAACTTTCAGAGTTGGGAAACTGATAGGCTTCACAAAAGTGTGGTAGCAGTCTTTGTGGTATACAGCCTCCTCAGCAACAAGATCGTTAATGGAGGACAGACGACCAAGTGCTTCGTCACCCCAGAAAACCTTCCTCGTAGAACACGCCTCCCTGATACGATATTGAACAGTTGCAGTTTCAACTGAATGTACCGCTCTCCTTTTGTCAAAAGGCTTTTTGGTTTCTTCCTTTGCACAATGTGCACACAGAAAGCAATTACTCTTGAAGTCGAATTTGGTAGCTGAAGATCTGAGCTGAGACGGCCTTGTCCCTTCCTTAGATGCAGATGCCTCCCTAACATCTTTTTTAATTGTATCAGTTCGGGTCTAATTTTTACAACTGATGTGAATCAAAAGGGATGTCAAACCACCGAAACTTCGGTGCTTGTCGTTTTTCCGTTCATTACTTGCTTTAATAAGGCCCAGTATTATTCCCTTTTCTCTCAACCAAGCGACGTCCTTACTTTTTTTAATGACGTCCTCAACATACACGACACTTATTAGTACTCATTGTGAAGATACCTGTAACAAACGATAGTGGATTAGGAACATAACAATAAAAATAGGTTTTTCTAAAAATGACAGAATTTTACAAAAAAACTTAAAATTGGTGCAAATTGGCGTGTGTGTGTGTGTGTTTCTCAGATGAATAGTTTAGACGATATGAAGGAATGTTTGATGGGAAATGTGATTTAAATAATTTACTGAGCGTGTAGCTCTAAAAGGTTTGGGTATTACAAAAAAGTTTATAGAATAAAAGTTGTATAGAATTTTAGAAGCTTTCATTTGATATAAAAAGTTTTTCTCTGCGGTGCACCGTTTCGTTTTCGAGATCTTAACGAAAAACCCAAAGGGGGGAATTTTTTGTCCCCCCTCTCTTCCAGCTCACTTTCTATATGCTAGAACTTTTAGTATGTTCACTCCCTAAGCACCCTGAACAAGTTTCTGAAGAAATCTCATTATTGACTGGACTAAAACGCTTAGATCTCACCATCTTCCCTTCTAACCCTTTCCATCTTACTTAAGTCTTCAATAGTCAATCAAAAAAGGATTACTTAAAGTTTTAAATCACGTTAAAAACGAATTGAACTCGAAAGCCGTCGAAAAAATTTCGTCACCCAAAAGGATTACTCAACGCGCGAGTCTTATCAATGTAATGCAATTGACGCGTCAAAGAAAATTTTGACGAAATTCAAACGTATATAAAATACGAACTCTTTATTTAAAACCAAAACATTATCGAAAAGAAACGGCGACAGATTGACGGCTAAAATTGATTTTGCGAAAGGTGTACCACACAATGTAATAAATTTATACATAATATAATTGTTTATGATGCAATCTCAAATTCATTTAACAAAATTCACCAAATTTAATATGACGAGAACATTTATTTACACAAAACTACTTACTCTCAAACAAATTAGTAACAAGGGTATTATTGACTATCTATAAATCAGATTCTAATTCTTAAACTTTCATCTTAATTTGATATACAACCGAAACTTTATTTTTGTTTTCTTTAGAAAAAATTTCAAATTCTTTTAAACACGCAAAAGACAAAGAAAACGTTACAATCTAAAAGGTCTCCAAACATTTGTATCAATAAGTTCAACGGCATGAAGTTATACTACATTTCAGGTGTACAGTATTAACAAATAATTTATAATTTCAAAAAACGTGTAGAAAAAAAATATATCTGAACTGATTTTACTTAAGATTTGCATACACGGTGGCATTTAGCAAAAAAAAATGATTTAAACTTTAATGATCATTAGAAACAAAAAAGTTTTTGAAATTGGAAGTAGTTGACTAATTATGTGTACTTTGAAAAAATTTCATTCTTTTACTTTTAGTAGATGCTAATCAAATAAAGAAAAAACCCTAATCCGTTGTTTTGGAAGACAAGTTAGCACTCCATTGAAGAGAAACGTTGTAACAAGAAATAACGTTAAATGCTATTAAACATCAAACAGAAGTAGCCATTTTAGACACAGTTGGAACATGATTTATAAATATACATTAATCTAATGTTTAAAATCAATGTAAAATTAAAATATTTAATACAGTTAATTATCAATGTTCTGTAGGAATAAAAAGTATATTATAAGGAATGGAATATTTGCTGCAGGAGACAGGTATGTAAATACCTCTTCCCTTTGAAACAATAATCCAGTGTTTGAGCTAATTTATATAGTAAATTAATCATACAGAAAAGTTTAAGAATACCAAGGATATTTAGTTGTGACAAGTACACTCCAAATCTAAACTGATTCTTCATTACTTACACCACTTCAAAAGTCATATATAAAGGTTTATATACTGAATTTGAAGTTAGCAATTATTGATTTAGTAACAATTAACTAAAACCAAGGTTACCTTACCTGAAAAGGAGTTTTTTTCAACTTCTTGCATTTTTAGGAATTGCTGTAAAACTAGGTGTATATATATACTATATATATATATATATATATATATATATATATATATATATATATATATATATATATATATATATATATAAATATATATTTAGTCCAAAAGATGATAATAACAGGTGTCAAATTGAAAAAATATATCACATTTTCTTTCATATCTTTCGACTGATTTGAGCTAATTTTATGAAATTTCTTATGTGGGGGTTTCTTGGTATGAGAAATTCAAATTTATCATCGATTTCGCTACAAGCGACCACTAGGACATGTTTAAACCTCTTCAACTTTTTGTGCTACACTGTAGGCTCTTTAGTATGGAATAATGGTTTTTCCTACCTTTTCTGCTTAAAGAAAGGTGTACCTTCTTGATATCGCTAAGAGCACCGTTTTCCGAGAAAAACGCATTTAACACTCATGATGCTTGCAAATTAACCAAAATAATAATAATAAGAATAATTCTTGAAGCCGATTTATTGAAAAAAATAAAGAAGAATAAAGTTTTTCAAGAACAATAATTATTGAAGAAACAAAAACTATAATTAACAATATGATTAACAAAGTTGTAATTCCTCATTAATAAGGTAAAACGAAGGTTTTATACATATATTCGTAAATTATAAACAGAATGTAATAAGAAATATATTAACAAAATTCAATAAAAGGTAAATCAAATTTTATTCCTGGTTGGGAATACCCGTTGCTTCGGCAGCCTCCACTACAGCCGGCCTCGCTAGGTTGTCGACGGTCCCTTTTCTTCCACCAGGGATTTTAGGTTGGATTGGTACTGTTTCTGTAATCACAATCAGATGTAATATTTTCAAACACAATATGGCGCGTTGTTTTGTGATTCTAATTTATTACGGGGTTATTTTGAAAAGAGTGTCTGTATATAATTATAATGGTCTTTTCTCAAGATTATTTGGATAATTATACTAAATGGGTAAGTATTATTTACTTTTATAATGATGATTTAAATAAGTACAAATCAGGGTTTGAGGTTAACGTTGATACATAACCTCTGGTGGAACAGGTAAATAATTAATTCGATGTTAATTATTTCTAAGATTTCGGTCTGGATAGGTTTCAGTGTAATCGTAATAGGGAAGTAATGCCCTTACAAAACTAGGTCAATGTCAGCATAATAAGAGTGGCCTTGAATTCTGTGTAATGTGAATGTATCTACAATTACTACAATTTCTGGGATAATTAATTCTTATATATACACGATAATGGGAAAAGAAAATTAAATTATTACTTAAACTTAAATTTGATATGCAGGTTTAAAACGGTTAATTTAATACCGGGATATTTAGTTTCTCAATTTATTTGCATTTTACCAAAGGTGAAATATGCAACAGATGTCAATTGATACGAATAAACTATTTCAATTGAATGTATATAAATGGAAAGTTTCGATAATACGGGGAATATTTTGCCAGTTATTAAAGAAAAGCGATGGTTTCAATTACGTTAAACATTTAAACAGATTGTTTATATAGGAAATTAAATAATCTACTTATCTAAACGTATTCATTTTATTACAAAGCCAACCTTATTTAATTCAATTTTGAATTAATTTTACTTTTAGTTGTATAAGGGAGTGTTTCGGAATTCTGGATTTAATTATACAGGTAACAAGGACAGGATATGAATATACAGAGGGTTAATTGTTGTTATCTTTTATAGCCAAGGGATGCCTTAGCTGACTAAAAGTAACGTTGTGGGTTCTAGATATTTACAGCCAAAAGCGGTTAACCATAAATGCTTAGAATTTGTTCGTCTGGAACTATTTATACCGGGGGTTGGATTTTTATTATCTTTTATAGCCAAGGGATGCCTTAGCTGACTAAAAGTAACGTTCTGGGTTCTAGATATTTACAGCCAAAAGCGGTCAACCGTAAATACTTAGAATGGATTGGATCTGGTTTTAACCTAGAGTGTCAGAGGTATTGCAACAATTTGAGCTCTCCAGACGTGGTGTTAAGCCCGTTTTCCAGTTAAAGAGATCGATCACCTCCTTTTCCAATCTAGTGCTGTGGATATACCTCATTTAAATGTTGTCTTACATTTAAGGTAACGACAAAGGAGTAAGAGCAAATCCTCCAATAAAATAGGTAAATTTTGTATTAAAAAGTTCAAGTACCTACCTCCATTCAGTTGATTGGCAGTACAAAGGGACAAATAATAAAAGTGTCTACAATTCCAGCCCAAATATTTACTTGAAATTGATGCTGATAATAATAAGATACTCACGAGGGTTTTCAACAGCATAAACATGTTCATTATGAACATTGAAGATACCGCATCTAGTAAAAGCAGCTTCGTCCGTGAACACAATTTTTTTACTAAAATTTGGATTTTCGATTGTTCATGAATATTAAATCGACAGAAAGCTAAACGTTGATCAGGATCCTTGGGCAATATGTCTTGAACTTTTTGAATATTGAAGACGTGCAATAATTGTTCTTGAAAAACTCTATGAACTGATGATTTCGAAATTCCCAATTGCAATCCAACATGTCGTGTGCTGGTATTTGGATTTACTTCAACAGTGTTAAAAATCTCTTCTTCTGTTTCCACTGTCCTTATGGTTCGTCTGCGTCCAGAATTTACACGGCTTGGCTGAAACTTACCGTTTTTGCGGAGACGTCTTTCGATATTAGCAAAAGTGTACCGATTTGTAGTTCTACGGAAAGGATACTTTTCCCTATAAATTCGTACACTTCTTCAACCGTTGCAATGGCAAAGTCCATAGACTAAAGGCATATCCACCATTTCAGAATTAGTAACACTGTGAGCCATAATTATGGATCTTTATCAACGGAAAAGCGATAGAAATAAACTAACGTTTGATAAATAAATTCAACTGTAGATATGGTAACTAAAAAGCAAAGGCGACTAAAGTTTTTTACCTAAGTACGCTTACGCAAATGTGAAATGCATTAGAAAATATTGTTTCCTGGCTAAACCGTTCGTCTACTCCAAATTTTTCACGAAAAAAAAATTTAAAATAAGTTGAAATTAATTAGAACTAATCGTTATTGGGGAAAAAAAAGGATAGTCAAATAAGTTATTTTGATACTTTTGGATAATTTGCATGCATCATGAGCTTTAGTTTTTCTCGGAAACCGGTGCCCTTAGCGATATGGGGATTCATCTTTCCATCTACTTGTCGGCTGTAGTGGTGCTAACAGTTTAGTCAAATTCAGTCATTTGAAACGAGAAGTTTACAGTAGTTATAACCTTGATCGTATATAACGGATACGCGCTACCGTTTGGGTGAGTTCTTATCCTTTTATTATTATAACTTAAATTTACGTAAAATGTTAGAATATTGTAAAATTAAGTTAAGCTGTAAATGTTTCAAGCGACTATTTTAAAAAGTTTTTCCAAAATTGATAACTTTATATATTACATACTCACGACCGTTCATGTAACATTATTATTTTTCAGGCAATATGACTAGCGGAAAAAACCATTTTAACCTCGATAATCCAGAAGATGGCAAAGAACTAAGAAATATGATGCTAACTAACGATTCAAGCGATGAAGAAAATTATATAGACGATTGTGACACTGATGAAGAGGAAAACATACAAGAACGTGAAGGGGATTCGGAGTCCGAACAAAATACGATAGAATGTGTCGAGGAAGATGACACCGAAAACACAGAAGCTGGCCTTTATGAAGCATTTCAAAGAAAGAAAAATAAAGTAATTAATTCTTGAAAATGGTAAAAAACTCAACTGCCACCAAGAAAGCTAGCGAAACATAATATCTTAGCCCAGAAGGCAGGAGTAATCAGACCAGACAAAAATATCACAGATATTTCGGGAATATGGAATTGCATGTTTACTGATAGAATGATCGATATTGTCGTAAATAGTACCAATATATACATACGTTCTATAGAAGGAAAGTATTCTTGACCCAGAGACGCACGAGAAACAGATGAAGTTGAAATAACAGCTTTATTGGACTTGTGGACAATGGATGATTTTAAACAGGCAATGAGCATAAAACGTTTTCAGTTTCTAATGTGCTGTGTTCGTTTTGACAATATGTCGACAAGAGAAGTGCGAAAGCAAACTGATCGTCTCGCACATTTTTGAGAAGTTCAATTTGAACTGTCAAAAATGCTATTCGCTTGGTAACAATGTTACAATACATGAAAAACTAGAGGGTTTTAGAGGAAGATACCAATTTATCCAGTACATTCCAAAAAAACCTAGAAAATATGGAATAAAAATCTATGCGATGGTAGATGCTAATCTATCTTATACATACAATATGGAAGTTTATTGTGGGTTGGAACCTGAAGGTCCATTCTCACTCAGCAATAAACCAAGCGATGTAGTAAAGCGTCTGGCAACCCCCATATTCAACACAGGAAGAAATCTGACCTATGACAACTGGTTTTCTAGTTATCAATTAGTCAAGGAATTAGCTGAAAGAAAACTATCATTTGTAGGAACCTTGAAGAAATACAAACCTCAAATTCCCTCCGAGTTTACCAGGACGAGGAGACCTGCACCTACTATAAGTTTATTTGGGTTCAGCAAAGAAGCGACTCTTTGTCTCTTACGTACCTAAACCAAACAAAAATGTAATCCTCATTTCCATTCTTCATTATGACCAGGCTATTGACCCTAAATCCGGCGAGAAACAAAAACCCGAAATTATTACATTTTACAATCAAACTAAAGGGGGTGTTGACACAGTCGAAAAACTTTGCGAAACGTACAACGTCGCTAGAAATACAAAGAGATGGCCACTCGTTGTATTTTTTTTCAATGCTAAACGTTGCAGCAATTAACGCTTACTACTTCATTTTCAGTAAATACTGAGCAAAAAATAAGTAGAAGACATTTCCTAATGAATTTATCAAAAGGTCTTGTGGAAGAAAATATAAACCGAAGAGTAACTGTCGCCACGGGAGAACTTCGTCAAAATATTTTAAAAAGAAAACACAACGATACCACTGAAGATATTGGACAATCCGGGAAAAAAAGGTGTAGACTTTGCTTAAAAGAAAAACGTACCAGAATGACTAGGTTTACCTGTGAATTTTGTAAAAAATTTGTCTGCATACAACATTCCAAATACATTTGCATTGACTGTAATTCTTTATAATTTTATGTATGACTATTAAGTGATTATGTTCGTTTATTTTTAGTGCGGAATAACTTTTGTTTTTGTACCTACATTATACAATAAATACATGTTGGTTTTAAAAAATTTTACGTATCAAAATTTTTATTTTTTGTTTTCAGACATTTATAAATTAAACTGAGTATGTCGGAGATACTCGCGACCGTCTTAGTAATTATGATGGGCGCGCCTATCGGAAGGGTAAGCAGAAAAGGCAGGTAAAACTATTATTCCATAATACAAGGGCCTACAGTGTAGCACAAAAAAGTTAGCGGTTTAAACATGTCTTAATGGTCGCTCGTAGCGCCCTTTGGGAAACACACCGAAACCGATGATAAATTTGAATTTCTCAACTCAAGAAACCCCTATATAAGAAATTTTATAAAATTAGCTTCAAGCAGTCGAAAGCAATGAAAGAAAATGTGACTTATTTTTTCAACTTTGACACCCTGTAGCTTCGTTATTATCAACTTTTGGGGTAAGGCAAGTTTACTTAAATCGGCTTATTTTCCTTATGGTCTTGGCTGTGCAATGTAGGGACACTATATATATATATATATATATATATATATATATATATATATATATATATATATATATATATATATATATATATGATGTGTGCTTACACATGTTCCACTACATAAAGCTATCAAGACAGGTGCAATTATATTCATGGAAGCATGGTTCACACTGCCCACATTTTAACTTGCAAGTGCAATCGGTTATTTTGCATGCTTCATTTTTGGAGGTTAATAAAACCAGCTATATCTTACACACCTATTCCGAGGTCCAGTCCATCACTGGTTTTACGACTTTACCTTAGTATACTTAGACTAGTGCACACCTTCTCTTTATGTTGTATTATCAGTATTTTATAGGCCCAGTTTAACAACCAATGGTTCACTAGTGGTTAGGAGCTAACCGTGAGTATTTTTTTAAATCATGTTTTACAATCACTGGTTATGAACGTCGTCCTGGTTAACTGAAAGTTAATATATCCAATGCATAAAACATGGGCAAACCACAAGTAAAGGGTTTACTATAACGTAACTTAAAAATTTTGACAAATATTACAATTGAAATAGATTATGGAACTTCAGTAATAATTTGTTAAGAACAAATTACGACATCAATACATATAGTAGCGATGAGGAAATAATAAGGAAGCGGAAAATAATTACAAATCGACCCAATTATTTGGAAGAATACGATGGTCCCGTTTTCATCACAAGGTTTCGGTTGTCTAAACGCACCATTAAAAACGTAATCTTGCCCCTAATTGAAGATGCGGTTCCTCATCCTGCAAATAGGTAGCTGTGGATGAAATATTTTCATACTAACTCCACAGTCAGAAAGACTGGAATTTATTCTGTAAGTAATTTATGCTTATTTACTTTTGTTATTACAGAAATGACTGTCTCTCTGCAAGTCACCAACTTCTGTTTACGTTAAATCTTTATGAAAATGGGTCATTTATGTGTTGTACAAGCGATTTCGCAGGAATTAGTAAATCAACCGCCAGTACTACTGTGAGACGAGTGACTCAGGTACTGGTGCATCTAAGGCGCAAATATGTGCATATGCCATCGACATATGAAGAAAATGCGGAATTAAGACAGAGCTTTTACAAGATTGCACAGTTTTCCAGGGCCATAAGCGCCATTGATTTGTTGCAGGTCGAATACTCATTAGAACATCAGCCCGTAAAGGCAATTTGTGTGCACGGCATAGCTCAGTGGTGTGGGCGGGGTTCTCAATGCTGTGTGCACTCGTCACATCTCCAAAAACGTCAAAATCGGGTAAAAATGTCACAAGGCCCCATCTGCTAACATTTATAGCCGGAAAAGGTCATGAACTAGATATAATAACGAACTAATAGCAAACCATAATGTTAAATCCCTCATCTCTACTACAATTCTACTCCAAAAATATTTACGCATAGTTCACCTAAACCTCAATAAGATCTTAAGCTTCATATAAAAGCCGCCAAATGCGATACTAAAACCAAAACTCATTAAATATTGCGATAAACTTAGCGCTAAAATCATTGGCTCAATAAGCCAAAAATAATTGATGAAAAGGGCAATTCATTGTTTAATCTCCAATAAAAAATACGTCACAGCAAAACTAAATCGATACGATCAAATATCTATAAAATTCTACGATCTAATAAACGACAAAATCGGAGTTGAAATGTCTATTTACGCTAGTTCACAGCTCGCTTAAGTACCTAAATAAATCGCTTAACTGGACCAAGTCCACAAACATTCTAAAATTAAGGTCTAAAGTTAATTGCGTGCTGCAAAATCAGACACTGATCTGATCAAATAAACAATAATTCTGTTGTTACGCTACCTTACTTAATAAATCTGATTTTCAATGAAATTATACTTCCAAGAACAGAGACCACTTTACATCAATTTACAACCACTCGAAATTATATCATTCAATCCTCTATAAAGTATGCTCGAATTCATGAAAACTGATGCGTTGACACATCAACCTTTAAATTTTACGTTATAATTAAATAAACACTTTCGAACTTAATTACTTTACTTAAAAATAAACCCAAAAACAGTGACGTTAATTCAATGATCTAATTCTCAAACAACAAACACTTAATATGCGCGTAAGTATTGTGATGTATAATAAATGGGTTCACAGCTGGATTCATATTAAAAAAGATACAGGTTCGGTAACCAAAGATATGTCTTATGAAATCACCTTCGAGATAACCACACAATCGTTACATTAAATTCTCTCTATTCAAATTAAATCGTTTCGTTTACTTAATAGGCGGTGATACTAGCTAGTTTTAACGTCGACCTTTACTAAAATTATGCAAATATTATTGTATACCAGCATAGCAAATGGTTACAACAAATAACTTGCGTTTCTCTTGTAACGCACTCGTTAAAATTTTGATACAAAATGATCAGTATAATAAATAAAAACACTCAAATAATTTTAGATTATAAAACGGATGAATACGCTTGTATTAAAATTTAAGCGATAAAGTTAATCCCAACAGACAGCGTATTCAACCGTTAGTACATACAAAAAAATAATAAAGTACGCACAAATATTTATTAAACTACGTCAACCACAGCAAAAATATAATACATACAGCCCCTTTATTATAAAGACACCTGGTGGCAATCCAGAGGATGACCTCTGCGGAGGCCTTGGCAATATGATCGAAGCTGTACTACGCTCGAACTCCAAATATGACCCGACTCGTAAATACTTCAACTTTCGACATGCGTATTGATTAATATTACAACTGGTGATATGTTGCACTATCGTTTATCTTTACTGGTTATTCCTCAACTTTATTAAATTTTCTAGCAATTAATGGCAATTATCATTGTTCAAACAAAAAGCGTAAGCATTTATACGTTGCTTGTTAACTTTACCATACCAGTTTTGAATAACACTTATTATTTTAAAAGAACAAAAGTTGGTTTATTTATAACGAATTATTTGTTACCGGCGAACTGTGAGCTTCGTACCTGGGGAACTAGGAACGGGCGTTTTGTTTCTTCCGCATAAACACGATAACTACTCTCACGCACGCAATTACGCACGTATGCTCGCAAGCACGGACGCACGTACGCACACACATGTAATTAAACAATCAAAACTTCATCAACAATCGAAACTTACTAAATAATATCAAAACCCTCTTCCCTTTATTGGAGTAATTGTCACGTACGCTTACACGCACGCACGAACGCAGGAGCGCACTCACTCACTCATCACTCACTCAGGCACGCACGCAAGCACTCACGCACACATATGTAGGTTGGAAGATATATACAGGATGGCCCAATGGTGCGTGCGTGGAATATTTCTGAAGTTTGTTGATGGGACGTGGTGGTGTATCCTTAAGGCTACAAACCTAAAATATTTTAACTTGAATCGCAAAGTTTATACAGGGTGATTTATATCAAAGTTACATTTTCAATG
>JARFJB010002026.1:595000-672500 GCA_036346205.1 Vesta saturnalis | reverse complement strand
TATCTATAACATTTGGTTTTAATATTCTAGTAATATTCTAAAAACGGTTTTGTAAAATATTACTTAATTTAAAAATGAACCAATGAAATTAACTTTTTGATTAATAAAATTAAGGAATTACACTACGTTTTTAACAAAATTCTCTTAATGTTCTATGAAATTATTTATGTGCAGGTACGACCCATTTTTGCCCATGCAAGTATATTGAATTCTCAATAGAGGGAGGAATCGCTTACTGAAACAGATTATTTTATTACTAATTGGAATATAAAAAAAGTAGAAGGTTGCATTATTGCCCATCTTTATACGGGTACACATTGTTTTATAAGATTGAAACTCAAAAATCCACCTCGAGTGGCGTTTTAAAATTTTTTGAGAATCAGTGTTACTACCCTTACAATCAAATGTTTCATCACCACATTAAATTATATTTTTACTTTAAATTCTACTTTAAAAGTAGCACTGAAAATGAGCCACCAAATTACATACTCAGCTCGAGTCTAAACATAGTAATATTTTCGATTAAAACCTTTGGGTATTGATATGTATTCACAAAATTCTGCTAATCCCTAATTATCAACCAACAAGCGTGCAATTCCATCTAGCTCGAAACTACGGTCTAATTGTAAAATTATGAATTAACTAGTTTACACTGATTGTAAACGCTTAATATTCTAAATGCCATTCCTTTGCCATGCAAACTTTGCGCAGTTTCAAAAGTGTGTAAAGTTCACACTCGTTCAGTTTTACATGTTTTAAATGTCCCAGAAAACCAATGCTTAGAAACAGTACAAAAAAAAAGTTATCACAAATAATTAGGAAATGAAAACAAATATTAATATTGAAATTATAACAGCTTACATAACTTAATTTGGATGTTTAATAATTCATATGCTTACTGAAAGAGTCTAAAATATCATAGTTATTAGAATATTTCTTGCAATTGTTACAAATACTGTAAAAAGCGGTGTAATAAATAAGTTAGTCTTACAAAATGGAGAAAGTATCGTTACCACGATTACCATATCAAGAAACATAAGTCTTTAAATATTGTAATAATTCAGGAAATATAACATATTATGTAACAACTTATGAAGAAATGATATTTCTATTTTTATTCATAGATATCCTAAGGAAGAAGTGTTAGTCCCTAATAAAAGGACAGTGTGGTCGCAACGGCTTAGATGGTACACACCATAAAACCATACCATTTGATACGAATGTGCAGAGTGATTTAAATACGACGTTTTGGCCTTATTGTGCGAAAACGGGTAATGATAACTCTAAGGGATCTTAAATGGTTTATGTTAGTATATAATTTGATTATACAAAAATTTATAAGAAATTTAGAAATTGAGGTTAGGTTCTTTCCTTAAGGAAACCGCATTCGTTGGTTTTCTCTGTCGGTTAAAAGAACTTTTAACCAACAGAGAAAACCACCTCATGCAGTTTCCAGGCAACACCGTTTTTTCCTGGATTATCGATAATTTTGGACTATATATATATATATATATATATATATATATATATATATATATATATATATATATTTTATGATTGTGGACCTGAACAGGCTAAATAAGGCCTATCGTGCTAAAGCACTCAGGAACACTTAGGAGGATGGATAGAGGGATAATGATAGATGCCTATGAATAGCTACCTTACATTTTCTCATATCATAAGTGAGAGGGAGATCATTCCAGAGTTTAGAACCCGTGTAGAAAAATGTGGATTACGCCCGTTTGGTACCACAAGTGGAGATTTGTACTGTATACTGATGATGTGAACCGAGTGTTCCCCGCAAAGATAGCCCGAGATGGTATCAAAGAATATAAATCAGCAGCATTGTGCCGTTGTAATAACAATAACATATATGATAATTTATATGAAAATAGGTGGATAGATATAAAAGGGCCACTAGTACGACCTGAAAAGTCATCAAACCTTACGCGTTGAGATGTATTCCTTTGAGAAAATTAAAAAACTGAACTTTACAAGACGCCTTCTCGAAACGTTGGGCAATTGATAGAGGAAGTTAGAATAGCTTGCAGTAACACAGGCAGGGAAGCTTTAACAAAAATAACAGAAATTGGAGTTTCACAAAGATTAAATGTCTTGAAGTGGAAGTTGGCCACACAGAAAATTTTTATTAATATCTCTACTTTTATATTTGTTTATGTGCAATTAGTTTTAAGAAATATATTGTTTTTGATTTGTTTGAGTACCATCAACCAACCACATCAATAAGACTTTTTACTAAACTGAAATCGATATCTATTACATAAATATTCGAACACTAAAAACCTTACTGAGTTCTTTCTTTTCCGAGATGATTAACTTTTTTTATTGGTGTAGTCAAATTTGACATAAGTAAATTCGTAAATTTTTTATTTTACAGCTTCTTTTATTAAATATATTCTTCTCTGTAACTTTTGTACCCAAGAAGGTAGAAAATATCCAGTATACTTCTCGAACGAAGTCCTGAACCAGTATCTGGCCTGATTGCATATCGCAATAATCCAAACTTGTAGGAGAGACCCTTCTTCAGGTCTACCGTACCTATCAAACGTTTATCCTATACCTGAAAATCATTAAACTAAATCGTTTCGGTATGTTTTAATACCTTATTGTTATTATTAAAACAGGCCCCGAGTTAGAGCTACCCTAGGTAGCTACTATTGACGCTGTCGAAACCAGAAGCGCAAGAAGCCACTAAGCGCGCCCGCATCCAGAATATAATACGAAAGTATTCATTTTAAATTCCAAAGAGTTTAATAACTCGTAAATACTACCAATTCTGCTTTACTAAAACTTCCGCTAATTACATAGGATAATTAAAAATGTATTCCGCCGTAATTAATAACCTACTTTAAATAGGTAGTTAGTTAATAAAAACACTGTAAATATTTAGTTTCTTTATAATTCATTTGCATAAAGGTTAGAGGTATAGAAGTTGCATTTATGCAATTTAAACTTGTAAGCTTTGTAAAGCACATAACGCGAAAATACTCCCTTTAAAGGTGTTGATTTTCTATTGACCGTAAAATCAGGTAGGATAGTTTTCTTATCATCGTATACCCTAGCCAACTATTATAAACACATTTATAATAACCATAAAATTTTGCTGCTGTCTGCTACTCGAGAGGTACGGCTTTTGCAATTTTAAATTTATTTAAAAAAAAAAAATTCCCGTTATATCTTAATATAAACTAGGATCGGTTCTTTTGAGTGTATAAACATCTCGCTAACAGTATTTTCACAGAAAACGTAAGGAGGGAAGCGGCCTGGCTATATCCGCACCAATCTATGTACAAAAGGCGCCCACTCAGAGGATCCTGGACCAGCTTTCGGACATCCTGAGGGTGGCTAGAAGTCCTGATCATGGGTACTTCCTGATATTTGTGTTTATTTTGCCTGAAGCACTTTGTTATTTTTTTAACTTATCGTTTTTATGTTAGTTGTAGTAGTATTAAATGTAAATATTTAGATTTTATAAACCAGATAGGAATAATATACATCTAAACCCCTTACAAGTATATTGCTCAGTGTGGACGAACCTTGTCATTAGTGATCCATCCGAGTAACAACGAATAACTCCCCGTTTTATAGAATTTAAAAACTGGTTGAGCTAAACCGAAGCAAGCGAAGTAAGTGAGACCAACTTACAAGTCGATGTAAATATAAAGCATTAAGGGGAACTAAACTGTTACGTAACTAAAATTACACATGTTCTGCGCCTGACGATCAAAATGCTGCGGCTTATGGGACCAAATACGTTAGTTTTTTTGTAAAACAATAATAATAGTATAATAATCATTTATTAAATTCAGATTCCATTTAATACTAATTAACAAAATGTTTTTAATTTAGAATGACTTCAATCAAATAAATATAAATTAAATTTTGAACTTATTCGTCCACAACAAAACTCATAATAAAATAAATATAAACATTATACACAGAAGTACAGAACTATTAGTTATTACAATTTTTTTTAGGAAAGCTAAGGTTCTCTGTTGCGGTAGTGCTGAAAACATCTGTGGTACTACAAAATATGGATTTAATTGGCTGGTTGTTTTTTGATTTTTCTCGTGCGGATGTGGGTCTACTTTTCTCTCTGGTTGTGTAGGTATGGTATATGTACTCAAATTTTGTATTTGTTTTATAATACTGGTAAAGTATTCTTACACTGTACCACTGCCTTATGTGCAAGAGTTTATTTTACTAAACAGTAACTTTGTTGGATATAACAAAGGTTTATTGAGCATTATTTTTATAAAACGTTTTTGAGAATTTTTAAATCTTTTAACTTTTCTATATACAGTGTGTCCATTTAATACGATCTCGACCGAATATAGATTTACTGTTCGAAGGTAGAAAAAACTGTTTCAGGCAGAAGTTTTAAACAATAGTATCGTGTTTATTCTAAAAATGATAAGATAAGTACATGGTGTTACATAAATTTCAAGACACATTCGATGTTTGAATTATTTGAACTTTTTCCATTTTCATAATATAGGACACAACAAGTTATACCGAGTACTTTAGAAACTAGAGCTATTTTTATGTAACATTTTGATCACCTTCAAATCCGGTAACTAATTAAGACAGCCATACCAGCACTTGATGAGGTATTCAAAATTTTCAAATTCTATAAGAATTTGTAAAAATTGTTATTTTTTTGTTAAAATGATTATGCTGTATACCGGGTATACAAGGTCATGTTATCTTAATTGTTTCCGATGGAACAAACTGTATATTATAACTTCATTCGGTTCTATTATGTTATTTTGTAATTGCTATTAATCTTTCCATTGTGTTTTGTTTGTTCTTGGAAATTGTTAAGCACAAAAGTTTCCAAAATGAAGGTATCCCGATACATGGAAATTTGAAAAACTAAGGAACGCTTCGATCGAAGTAGAAACCTGTACGCCAAAAAAACTAAAACGAAATCTGTCCGTTATGAAGATAACCAATTGGCCATTTGTCTTGCTGGAGTAGGAAATCTACAAACAAGTGTTAGAGGTATGAGTAATGATTTATGTTTTAATAAATGGTCAGGGAATGAATCCCATCCTTACCATATTCTAATACATCAAAAACTATCAAAAATTTATTAAGTAAGGAGATTTGAATTTTATGAATGGGCGCAGAATCTAATAGTCGAAAACGACAATGTTTTGAAACAGATTTTATTTACGTAATTAGAATACCTAGCTTTTGGTTTATTTAATGGTGTAGCTTTATATTTATATTTTACATAAATCTATACGTGATAACACTTATAGTTGGAAGAGGATTGGTTGAGTTTTGGTTGGGTTAACGAGGACTCTCCACTAGTTAATCCAGTTTTAAAGGATTCTGAGGGTTTTAGAGATGCTGTGGGAGCGGGTTTTCCTGTTCAGATATACCCGTCAGCGTACGTCATCCATAAACTGCGCCACAGATACTCCGGGCTGTGAAACAGTCGGTAAAACTTGACGGTACGCCCGATGTGGGTTGGAGTAGTTCGGAAAAGGAATTTCCTACTTTAACTCGTAGTGACCGGTTAGTCAAGTACAAGACAAAGGGTTTGAGAAATCGAGCAGGGATACCTATTGTGTCGACTATCACAATGAGTCCTATGTTCCGCCAAATGATTGCTTACTGTCAATAAAAATAGCTAGATTGCGTCGCTTTTGTCTTGCTGAACTCAAAGTATTTTGCAAGACAGTTTAGGAAGCATATAGATCAATAGGAGTCGGGTGCGGTTAAGTTGGAGTGAGGTTTGCCAGGTAAGAGAATGGAAGAAATTTCCACGGCGTCGGAAATTAGGAGAGTGTAATTCATTTATTGTAGATGTTCGTTGGTAAGTGTATGACAGCCTGGTAGGAGCCATAATTTTTCGGTTCAAGCCGTCCCTCTCTAAACCTATTACGTTCCCTTGTAAAGTATGGGGTGACTTGGATGGACCTGGTAGGAAAACAATAAGGATTTCCATTGCCTAATTAGACTTCAGCAAGGTTCAGGTAATTATTGAAGGCAACCTTGTTTAAAGGTATGTGGATGACTGGGCGATCTCAAGACGGTTTACAGGTCAAATGTGTCAAGGGGTTTCTGGTTAGTGTATTAAAGTGATACTAGAAGAGTTTACCATTTCAGAAATTGAGTTGGATATTCTGCGATGTGTCTATTGGTTTCTCGTCTGGTTAAGGCGTTATACATTGTCTTGAGAGCCGAATTCCTTAATCCCAAGAGATGAAGGTAGATTCGTATTTTCTCTTTGATCCAATTAAATATATATTGTGAGATAGGTGTGGGGGATATTATTTTTAGTGGGGATACTGTATCAATTGCTTCTGTTATAACGGAAGCAATGTCGGTCAGGACAATATCGACATTTTTGGGTGTCACAAAGTCTGATGTGGGCTGGTGGTTGGAGAACATATTTCAGTCTGTCTTTGAAGGTTTTAATTACGGTACGGGCGGAAGGTGCAAGAGGTGCTTAACAAACAAAGTTTTGAGTAGCAGATATAATGATTGTAGTACGTATATAACATTCGGGTTAAAAATGTGGATTGTAGTAGCAGAAGAATGTAATTGGATTATGAAAGAGTGCAGTTACAGGAACGCATTCAAGTCGCTGTAAATGTGGAGGTAATTGAAGTCAGCTGGAGAGGATGGAACTTCTGACATGTACAGTGGCCGTTAACCATGCTATACTGTAGATAGGAAAGGTAAATGCAAAGTTCAGCATGAATTTATTTTTTTTGCTTCTATGAAGGAGATGATGTGTATGATGTGTAAGTGTAGAAGGTTTTTCAGTATAGGCCCTTTGATCGGACGTCCCTGGCTTCAATTATCCTGATATAGTATCCATAATGACGGGTTTATGGATTGGATATGTGGGTAACAGAGAAGGTAGAACGGTTGCCTGCTATGCAAGCGTGCGTTTTCTGTTAGAAGTGTTTCTGGTAGATACAGCATAGCATAAGTACGACATTGAAGGAGGGGTTTGATGGCGAGGAATTCGGTGTCAAGCTGGTGTATAAGAATGGCAGGTCTAGAATTGGATTTGGGAATACCATATGTGAAAGAGAGTTGGGTATGCTAGCATTGGAAAAATAGCATGGACGTACCTTTCCTGCAGCAGTTACACTTTTATTTAGAGACGGATTTGCACATAGAGAATCTGTGACGTTCGCCCCAGCTGGGGAAGCAGTGTGATCGGATGTGACACTCCTCAGCGGTATGAACTACCATCTTGCAGGTAGAGCAATACTTGGGGTGTGATACTGAAAAGAGTGAAGGTTCTCAGAACTAATGTTTTCTAAACATGCGAGGCAGGAAAGGGGGTGGGGTTGTTGATAGTCTTTAATACAATTCTTATTTATCACTTTGGGATTTCCAATCGAATTCAGCATGTTCTCGGCTTGAATTACCCTTTCTACGCAAGGAATCACGCAGGCAAAATATGGAGCTCTATGAGTAACGGTGGGAGAGTGAAGACTGAACCTTTGAATAAGGTAAACTGTGAATTGTCAAAATGGCGCCTTAGCTTCCCCTGAGTTTTAGCAGATAAAGATGAGGATGTGATTGTGGTTGAAGGCGATGCTCAACCATGATACGTTTAAGTGTTGTTGAACAGGAATTTTTGAGGGGTTATAGATTTAGGGATGTTCATAACGATATATTTGTAGGAGGAAGGGAGGTTTGCCGGATGTGTTGTGTGCGGTGATAGTCGATGTAAAAGGTGCTTTACCATCACTGTTCATCCTATACGAGAGTTAGTCAAATGAAAAAAATAATATTAACGGAAGGGCGGTTCTCCACTTCACACCTCGAGGGAAAAGTATTGGATGTCAGAAACCCATCAAAAAGTGTTAAGATAAGTAAATAAAAAAATGAATAAACATTTCATTTGTAACGGTTTATTTTTAATTTAGCATTAAAATTAGAATCCATTCATTAATAAATAGTAAAACTTTTCAAAATTTCATATCAAATTTTATCATTGTTTGTCCGGTATATTTGAGCATATCTGGTTGTATTTTGTCTTGCATTTTCTTTGAAGTGAAAGTTCTGGATCTCTCATGCATACACATATTAAATATAGAATGCAGGCTTCATATTGATTCGTTTTATTAAAAACCTGTCTGTAAAATTATTTTGGAGTTCCGGATAATATTTGGAACGTCCCTGTGTGGCCGTCTATCAACTCAGGTAACGTTCTAAACCATTCGCTCAAAGTGTTTTCTGTTTCACCCATGTATTTTAGGCCACAATTCACTATGTACTATTTACGATTCACGTTTCTACGTATTTTAATTAATTACTAAATCAAGAACTACAAATCCGAATTACAATCATCAAATCAAGAAGGAATCTATTATACACAATTATATAATTGGTATCCATTTCTCCTGGCAGTTTACAACAATCCATCATTTCTGTGCTGCGCCTCCATATACACCTGTCGTTCCTGTTCCTTGTAACAACAACAACTGGGATCAGTAGAGTTTATAAGTTATTTACGAACAAAGCCATTGTTGTAATCGACACCTTAGGAAGACTTCGCCTACCGGTTGCATCGCCTGCATCTTTCGGACTGTTAGATTAAACATTGAGGCTACTTACCCTTTTTTATATCCTATTGATTCACTTATCGGTTTAATTGTAAAATTTCACTTGTTTCACGTTTAAATTTAATTGAAATCTTCGTTAATTTAGACTTTGATATTAAATGAATATTATTTTTGTAAAACATTCACCCCTAATTTTGTTGTCTCCAGCAATGTACCGTTTAGTTACGCTTACTTCTTATTGTCATATTTCCTTGTAATTACATTAAATCAGTATATTCGGAATGGGATTGCCGGAAATCATTTTATTTTACGCAGAGCCGTTCAAGCAATTTTCTGCTGTTTAATTTTCGATTAATTAATTATTTCTTTAATTAGGTATGCTTTATATATGGAATCGATTTTATGATATTGTGTTAACCGTTTTGTGTGTAAACTAATTTTATTTGAGTTTAATTATAAGTTTACGATACGCCTTGCTTGGTTGCTACGGCCCTGGTTTTTAAAGTTATTTTCTCGACTTTTCAAATTACTTTTACTGGCAACTAATTCTGAATGATTAATAAAAATTAAAAGAAAACTATACACAAATTAAAAACTTATTTTACAATGTACGTATATTGTTATTTACTATTTTCTTAAATATATGTACCGGGTGTACAACTAATAAAGGCGGCCGGCCATAACTCAGAATCAATTTGAGATTGAGCAGTGAAATAAAAAATCTTATAATAAATGTGGCCAAGAGAAAATGCTGGAAATTATTTTTAATTTCCTACCATTTCCGCCAGAATAAAGGGAGAAAATGGTGTGACTTCCAAAGGGGTTGATTGAATTTGTCAAGGTTGGTCTCGATCTTAAGTAAATACTTGATATTATCAAGCAAATCCAAAACCACAAGAATTTCTTATCTCCGTCTACCAATATAGTGCTCAAACTACCGACCATTATTTTCAATACACAACTGGATCTTATCTAATGTGGACTGCACTACACATTCAGTTTCAGCCACCAGTATTAAACGTATTCCCTCTTGCATTCTATTTAGTATTCTTCAACCGGCCGGGGTAATATGCTCCCTCTACCTATCCACCTGCCTGGAAATGCTTCACCAAGATGTCGTCGTATATTTAATGCATCATGTTGGAAGAACATTGTCCTGCTAGTTTGAAGGTCAATATTTTCAAATAGACGGAGTAGTTGGTTTTGAAGGAAGTCTGTAGAGACCCTACCAGTTAATGATCTTTCGAACACCACTAGTCCAACAATTCTTCCGGCAATTATTTTACACCAGACATTAATTTTCACCTACATTAGTGCTGCACCTCGCGTGGTCAATGAGGATATCTCTAGACCAGTAATGCAAATTATGCAAATTTACTTATCCGTCACAACTAAAAGTGGCTTCATCTGTCCACAAAATTCGAGATAATAGTTAAGGATCCCCTTGTCTCATGTTTAATAGCCAGTTGTAATAGTTCAACCTTCTATAAAAATCTTGAGGTATCAAAACTTGATGGAGGACGATATGATATGGATGCAATCTAAAAAGGTGGGAATATTATGCGGGTGAATGCAGGAATAGTATGCTTAGGAATGAAGGAATAAAAAATTAAACATAAATAATGTTAAACATTACTTATCATGTCTGGAAATCAAATTTAGAAACTTTACAAATAATGTTTTCAAGAAACCTGCTTACTTGTGCTTTTTTTAAATAGTTTGAACGCTTGCATGCAATATCCCTAAACTTTGTGATATTCTCCTAATGCTTCAATGCGGATTAGTTTCAATACATGTCAAGAGTTTCCCTCGGTACAACCTCGAACACGTGTATTGTACATAGGACGGAACGGTAGCACGTAAACATTGTGCTGATTGAACAAAAAGTGTACCGACAGCTAAATCGCTGGCGTCAGTCTGAATAAAAAATTTCTTATCGAAATCTGGAGTCACAAGAACGGGAGCAGAGGTAATTCGCTTTTTAATTTCCTGAAACGAGGATTCGGCTTCATTTATCCACTTAATAGTTTGACCTATAGCTTTTCCTTTAAAAGAGCAGCTATGGGAACTGAAAGTTGGGCATAATCCTTAATATGTTGATCAACAACAAAACCTAAAAATGAAAGGGGTCGACAAAATTGGTATTTATCACGATTAATGGTGAATCTGTCATCCTTTAATCGTTGGGCAACTTTATTTAATGTATCGATATGTGACTAAAAATCTAGAGGGGCAACTATAATATCATCTAAACATACCAACACTTGCTCGCCTAAAAAAGAGGGACTGGATATTCTTTCCATACATATTTGTAATGTCTGAGGACTAGTGGTAGGACCATCGGCATCACAACATACTCAAAAAGACCTTACCTGTAATAATGAATGCAGTTTCTGCACACGACTCCTTTTCTAAACTAATTTGCCAAAATGCTTTAGATAAATCAATGGAAGATAAGAACTTAGCCGAACCAAAAGAATTTAATATAGAATCGGTACGAGGTAAGGGATACGAATCTTTTTTTGTTACGCTATTTAGTTTTCTGGCATCATTACAGGCTCTATAGTCACCATTATGTTTCCTAACTAAAAGCATAGGAGATGACCAAAGGCTATTTAATCACACCTAAGTGTAACATTTTATCCACTTCGTGACGTAAGACTTTTTGCATTGCGGGAGATAATAAATATTGTCGCTGTTTTATAGGTAAGGCATCACCAGTATATGTACGATGTTCCATTAATGTTATCTGAAACTAATTCGTCAACTTTAAGATAGTTTTCTCTAAGGTAAGTTTTTGTTGAGAGGTAATGGATTCATAAGATTCAATCATCTTAATGGAAAATACGCAAATGTTTTCAACACTGCCATGCGAAGAAGCACTAGTGGATAAAGACATATGGTAAGCTTTCAAACGTAAATCTAACTTAATTCCAAACAGAAACGAAGTCCATTCCTAAAATAATACTTTGACTTATAGAAGGCACCACCAAACAATTTATCCATCGAGTAGAATTATTCAATGTAAACGGTAATGAAATTTGATCAAAACATTCCTGCACAGTATCACCAGCTGTACTTACTGCTACACAAGGGCGTACGCAGCTTTTTAACTAGGGGGGGGGGCAAAAATTAAAATTGTTTGGAAACACTTTTAATATTTATTGTCTATGTAATGTAGGTACCTTTAATTTACAATAAAATCAGTCTCCTTGGATCCACAGCAAATTTTTTAATAATAATATGAACAAATTCATCATTTGACTCCAGCAGTTTTCGATGTACGCTAAGCATGCATAATCCTGTAACAAACTATTGTTGTAAGTACCTAATAAATGGTAATAATGTTTTGCTAACATACCATTTAAACGGTCTTCCGTCATTGTTGATCGAAGCCACGTTTTCACTCGCCTTAATGTACTGCACGTACGTTCTATGGTTGCAGTTGTGTAGGGCATGGTCACAAGGAATTGTAGCGCTTGCTGAATATTTGGGTAATATGTTTCTGCCTCCTTGATTGCATCTATTAAATCAACTCCTTTGCAATCTCCTCTATTCTTCCACAGATTTTTCTATAATTCTACCTCATGTTGAATTCCGTCGATATGGTAAAAATCCGCTATAGATTTTAAATCTATTGATCGCAGGTCCGTCTCCACAATATTTGCAGGATGTAGGGCCATGAGAAGAAAAGCAGGAGTTTGTTCTTCTCCGCATCTAGCTTGCAACAATCCCAATAGCGAATCTAGATAAGGAACATATAATGACCTTCTGAAATATTCAACCATTGACGTCGACAGATGATTTGCTCTGTGTTGTTGCCGGGGTACTAATCTTAGTAGGCGAAGTTCAATATCTAATTTTTGAGCAATCTCGTGTGCTTCATCAAAGAGTTCTCCAGCTGCCTCTTCCGCAAATGATCTATCCTTTTCGATTACGGATACTATATTTTTAATGTAATCAGCACACTTCATTATATCAATGTGTTTAAACTGCAATATGTTTGCGATAGGTTCCAAACGAGAGCTGTATTTATTTATTATACACAGTGACCATATAAAAGAAGTTTGTGTTGTTGCAGACAACAATTGAAAGGCGACTTTTTTTGTATTTGAATTTCCTTCTTTAGTCAGCGTCTCTAATCCTTCCACCATTTCAATAAAGTTCTTAAGAAACACAGATATGTTTTTGTATTTCTGACTCCAACGAGTTTCCCATAACATTGGAATATTTGGTGCATATTTGCGTCTTAGCACTGACTCTCGGACAAAGTTGATAACATCTTTAATCGTTGAGACGCAATTACTTATTTGAGTAAGCTTGTTCAAATCATTGACTACAAGATTCAATTTGTGTGCTGCACAATTAAGATATATACCTTTTTTGTAGATATCCCTCAAAATTTTTTGAACGCCCCCATCTTTACCAGCCATTGTGGAGCATCCGTCGTATCCTTGTCCCACACATTTATCTGGGTCTAAATTCAAGTTCCGGATAAAAGTGTGGATTGATTTGGCGATTGTTGGTGCATCCATGCTTTCTAGAACCACAAAACCAAGAAAATCTTCTCCCAGTACTCCATGCACATTGTCAAAATATCTGACACCAGAAATATCTGCGGTTTCATCTGCCAAAATACTATATGAACAAGCTTTATTTATTTCTCCTGCTAAAATTTCTTTTAGCAAAGTACCACATATGTTCAATATTTCATTTTGTATCCTTGGCGAGGTGTATTGGGCATTCTTCTTCCCTTTCTCCATATGTAGGCGCAATTGTTCATCTCCGGAGTCAATTTTTAATGTAAACAAGTCATGCAAAATACCTAAAAATAAAGACAAAATGTCTCATTCGTATGAGGTTCTGCATAATAAATAAGTTTACCTTCATCGTTCCATTTTCCTCTTAACGGCAGATCGTGAGTTCCGCAAAATATAATTGTGGAAACAATTGATTTCAAAATTTTTCGATTTTCCGCTATAACGGCCTAGTGCCCCTTTTGTAATAGAATATCTACAGACTGTTCTGCATTCTGGAACGATTTCGCCGCTTGGCAGGATTCCTTGTGCCACGTTGAACCTAAGTGTAATTTGAAGTATTCGTGTGCATCCTTGTATCTAGTAAAGGGTCTTATCATAAACGACCTTACCACTCCACGTGTCACTTTTGGAGGGAATAGTACACAAAAAAGACAAAAGGCACCCTTTAGACGTTTTGAATAAACTAGCCACGGACTGTACATTTCTAACCAACTATACTTTTGGGTGGCGTCCAACACGAAGTTAAAATTCTAGTCCGCTCAGCAATAGTCATTAGATGGGTTCGTCCAATCCACATACCAATATCATTTTCAGGATAATCCTCGCCTTGATTCCCGCTTTGCACTATCGAACCTAATGGTGAGCCATCGGCATTAATATTTGCATCTACGTTTTGGGACATAAGTGTCTCTACTTTTTTCTGCTTATGAGTTTTGGCTTCCTTACCTTCATCGCTAGGGCTTCCCCTGTCACGTACTTTCCGTTTACTTTCTGAAAAAGTTATGATGTCTAAGAGATGCTGTTTAAACCATAACCAATAATTAAGACCACTCACCAAAAAATGTACGTATATCCATTGCACAGTAAGCACAGTAATTAGTCACGATTTCACGATTCTGTTTCAAGTTTCACCTACTGGCTACTGTACCATACACACGAACAACAACGCTGTGAATAAGCGAATAATGAAAATTGTATTGCAAGATTTTACAAGTCTGACAATAATTTGAAACGTTCCGTTTATGGAACAAAATTTTTATTGCCACAATTGCCGTCCTACCTTTGACCTTTCGTGCGGTGTCGGTGTTGTTTGTACTCGGATTCGTACCAACCATAAACAAAAACAGATGCGCCGTATTTATTGTATTGTATAAAGCTTAAAGCTTCTGAGAATTCAGATATGCCGTTTTCGTTTTATGAAGCTATTTAAAATATATTAGTAGCCGAATTCGACAATTCTATAACTATACTTATAGTCTTAGCTAAACATACGTAACATTTGTATTTTGCACCACTTCCACTTGGATTGTCCTTTACAAAATGAGTCCTTAAATTTTGTTTTATTTTTGTTGAATAATCACATTGATAACATTGGTATACATCAGCACTTGAATTGTGCTTTACTAGGTGACTCTGTAAGTAATGTTTCACTTTTGCTGAATGATCACATTGATCACATTTGTAATCAAGAATCAACACTGGAATTATGCAGTAAACTATGTGAAACAATAGCCGCTTTATATTTTGTTACATAATCGCATTGGTGTCATTTGTGTTTAGCAGCACTTAAATTGTGCTTTACAATATGTCTCCTGAAATTTTGTTTCGCTTTTGTTAAATATTCACATTGATCACATTTGTAAATACGTGAATTATGTAAATCACTGTGTTTATCTTATTAATTATTCTCTAAATATTATTACTGTAATGCATGTCTTTTTCCTTCCATTTGTGGGATAATAGATTTTGTTATTTAAAAGTTAATTGGTTATTTACTATTTTTCTCACGGGAGAAAAGGGGCATTATTAAACCTTTCACCCCCCCCCTTGCCCCACCTTGCGTACGCCCTTGCTGCTACACTACAAGGATTAATATTAAACTGTATTCCATTGTTCTCAAGAAATTGTAAACCTGTGATACCTATAACTATCGCTGCTGCACCGCTGTCAATAAGACAAAATAACCAAAAATTTTAACAATAAATAAAGTGTATTGTCAAACGGAATGGAGGAACATACTGGAGCAAGTGTAGTACTACATGAAGACATGAAAGAAGTAACTCTTAAAAGTCAATTTTTGCAAGCATCAACAGGAACTGAAAATTGAAACTTATTTCTAGAATGTACGATATTTTTTTATTTGTCTTGTTTGGGTTTAAATAAGGTCTTAACCGAGGAAATTATTCGTTGTTGGTTGAGAGTTGTTTGACTGTATCGGTAGGTTTTAGATTTGTTCTCATAGCTCGTAGATTGGTTTTCGGTACCGCACCTGTAGGGTTTGGAGCTAGACGAAAAATAGACGAATGGCACCGATTAGCCCGTTTTTTTTAATTGTAACTAACACAAGTATTACTGTAACCACCTTTTCTACCACACTTAAAACAAATAGTTTGCCGAGGCTCAGAACATTTACGATGAGAGTGTCATTTCCTATCATAATTCCAACATATACTGGACGAAATAACTTGAACTTCACTAACTGCATTAGAGGTAGATGGTTGACTCAAAGATAAACAAGCTAAATCAGGTTCTGAAAGACCAACACATGTTCTAGGAGGTGACTTACTCCTTGCTAAACGATATTTTAAATCTTGAACTGCTCTACATACTTCATTTAATTCATTAATGGACAAGAATTTATTTATACCAATATGAGGTGCAAAATATGGATTTAAATTTTTTTGAATTTGTGAAAGAATTTCTGTTCCTGACTTAGGAATAGATAATATTTTAAAAAGAGCTTGAACTGCAATAATATACGTGATAATATTCTCTTCTACACTTTGAGTACGCTACTCGATTGCTAACAAAAGATCATGCTCTTAATCGAAAGGTAAAAAATCTCTTTTAAGTAACTGTAATCTGACCAAGCATTAACCGTATGTTTTGTATTTCTAAACCACTGTAAAGCTATACCGGAAAATAAATCTTGTGCAGACACAAATAAATCTGAATGACTAACATGACGAGTCTTCGACTTTCTCTAAAAATGACATAAATAAAGTTCCTGGAACTTTAATTCCTCATTCATGCACTGGGACTTGTTATGGACTAAACGAAACTAAAGAAGTATCGTGAACTGTAACTGTAGCATCTGTACATTCGTTTACATCTGTACGTTCTGACAAAATACCATTAAACATAAATCTGAAATGAATTTCTCTTTGCTTGAATTCGTATCATCATTAAATGGACAACAATATATTCGTCTCTTTAAGTGTATTAAACGCGATTCAAACCTTAAGCAATCGTTAACTGTAGGAGGTTAATCATTATTACTTGAAGCTTTAAAAATGTCATCAAAAGTCTTTTGAATTTCTGTAATTTCTAAATATGGTATGATAAGGTATGATAAAGTTTCCACAAGGTAATTCTTTTTATCTTGCTAAAATTCCACACAATTGCGTTCGACATTGATTCTGAGTTAAACAAGGTTGAATTCCAAGAGAAAGTAATTCTGAAAAAACTTCATACTTCTTTTTACGTTGAGAATTCATTTTGAATTATAGGTACGTAAAATTCACATAAAATACTATAACACAAGCACACAATAAATGTAAACATAAGGTATAAAACAACTTACATAAATATTAATCCTGTATATGAGAAAACACACAATACACAAAATCAAAATTCAATATAAAAATGTATACTGTAAGTGTAAACGTATAATGCACAAAAGAGAAATTTAATATACACTGTAAATATATGCCAATACTGACTATACATCGATGCCCCACGTTTGTAAAGTCAACTTATTACATATAATAATTGGGGGTTTGGTTGATTGTTATATCAGAAAAAAATTGTACCACGGTCCAGCTCAGTGAGGTAAAAACTTACTGTAATTGAGAGCTCATTGATTTTCAGGTGTAAGGGATTCAGAGAGATATCTCAGGTATAACCAGTAATGCATTGTTATTGTTGGACGCCACTCAATTTATAGGTTTAATAACTAAAATACAACAAACATTGGGAAAGTTGTATCTCAAAGAATAATACGTAAGCTGAATAAACACTAAACAACTGTATTTATGTGTACATTTAATAAAGCAGAATGTCTTATTAATATCAGGATAAAATAACTAAAATGATATTTCTCGTAAAACCTTACGATTTTAAAATTACTAAATTAAACACTGTACAAGCTTATAATCTATATTTACTTAAAATTCAAAATGCAATACGATCAACACTGTATTCAATAATAAAACGTGTATTGACCTATGTCAACAAATTACAGTTACGGTAGGTTATGAACTCAGCTGTTCCTTTTTAACCGTATGAAAATAATACAACTGATTTTTTACTTCCTTAAACTTATTAAACGATAGGTATTACTTACATGCATTCAAAATAAGTATAACTTTGTCTTAAATTGCAATGTAGTCGGAGAATTTTCATTTCCAACTCATAAGATACACATACGAACTGTAGACCACATGAAGGTAACGTAAGTTCAATAATATGAACGTAAGGTAAGGTACGATAATATTCATTTCTTCCACATACCAATAATGGAAAAACTACAAACGCAGACAAATTATAACAGCAAGCGGTAATGATACGAAGTTATCCCCATTTTTAATTATTCAAGACAGAAATTGCATCGTCATGCGCGCCATTTTATGCATTTTTACACCGTGAAAGAACATACCAATGTAATGTAAATATATTTAGGAATAATAGTACAAATTAAAACTTAAATTAAGGTAACGATAGACAAGAATTGGCACGTTACAAAAGCTAGAATTGGATTAATATAATCGAAGCTGAAGTCTCGCGAAGTCATGCCCATGCCCAAATTTGAAACAAAAAGAGATTTTAAAGCTGAATGATCTATGGTTTTCTTTTATTTTTCTATACAGAATCCATCTTTTTGTTCATTTTCATTATATCTTATTTTATTAACTAGTGTTTTACTATATAAATTAAGAGAAAAGAAATAACTAAGATATCTGTGACAAGTTCAAAATTATATGTTTTACGTAAATTCTGTCGATGTGGAGGCATTAGATTTCGTTTTAACATAATGAAAAAAACGTGGTTTAATATCCTCCGATAACACAACTTTTTGGCACTACCCGAACTCAAAATTACAAAAAAAAATTTTACCATACATTTGTGCCCACCCTAGTGTGTAACTAAGTGGCTAAGTTACAAAAAGAGTTAATATTACTTTAACCACACGAAAAATGTAAAACTAATAAAACAATTTGTAGAGCATTGAATACATCACTCGTAATTATTGTAATCCAATATTAGTAACATGTAAAAACCTGGTTACTATAAAAATTTTAAACTGAAAAGTGGGTTTTAACTAAAAGCAATGTTGGGCAGATTTGTTTGTAATTAGACTAGTGGTTTAATTTTCATTCTTGCTGAAAACTAACCAAACAAAATATTTGAGAGCAATCAAATAGTCAAAGTAACTTTATGCTTTGTGTTACAAAGCGGTTTGTTTAATACAAGCTTGGTGTTGCTGAATGCGCAAATGTAAGTTTTCGTTAGCGTTTAATAAACGCACAAGCATAATTGTGATGTTAAAGCTCTGTCTACATTTATATAAAGTTGTCAGCCACAGTGTTCGCTAGTTAATCTTAAATATCAAATGTACATCTTCCTGGTAGAGAACAATGAGGCTGACTAAGCTTTATAAAGCTTTCAAATGAGGGAATCTAGCGATTAGGGACAACTTTATAAACAACAGCCAGATTACTCCATATAACATATTATTTTCGGTGGAATTGTTCTTTAATCCTATACTGGTTAATGTAATTGCTAGGATTTGAATTCTCATGTGGGGATTATAACATATTTTCACTTCAATGGTTAGAACTTCAACTACCATGTTTCAGAATTAGCATCCTTAGTAATCTTAGATAGAAAATATTATGTATGTAATTATAAATCAAAACATAGCACAACATTAAGGGTTAATCACTGTAGTCACCTGCTACAGATAAGTAGACCACCCAAGATTGAATCATCATGCAGGTGCTTGTCATTCGGTGTGAAATTTTTTGGTAAAAAGGGTGCTATGACTAATAATTATATAATAAAACTATTTAATTTTAAAGATTCCTACACACTTACAAACAGTTTAATCAATTAACTTGTCACTGGTAATTGTTCAACTGTACTATTAGATTGGTTTCGTTAAAAAAATACGATAAAGTTGTTTTTAAGGAATAAAATATGTTTTTGATTATTGTGAGCAAGCTTTTACGATTATTAATATCTACAGTCGCATAATATGTTTTAGAGAAGGGTTGTATTAATTATTCCTATAACCATAATTTCAACTCCCACAAACAATAATGATATAAACAATACACAAGTTAAGCAAATTAATAAAGTATAAATATGTAAAAAAATGGAAATAAGGTTCGGTAGCAATGGCAAGAAGGAATAGTGTAGTAATATGCTAATACACTGAATGGATACTGATGTTTACATTTGGGCGCCTAAAAAATTTTATTTGTTATAATTATTTATTTGTCCTCAACTAATACACCTTACACACTTTATCTATTTTTCAATACACACTCTTATTTGTCAACTGGTAGCGAAAAGTAGCGATATCGATTGTGTATTAGCGACCTGACATGCTCATGTACAGGGTTGCTCATTAGTGCGTCAAAATGAAATTTTGGCTAAACTGTGCACAGTACAAAAATATGTTTTATACAAAAGTTGCTTGAATTGAAGCACGCTATAACCTAAAAATATTTTCACATATACACAGTGTTCCATAACAGCGCTACATAATCTATATTTCTTATTTTAAATGGAATGTTATAGTTTCGTCGTAGTTCAAAATTTAGGTTGAGGTTACTACCACATCTATGAATTTGTAACTACGCATGTAATTAATGCAGACATTGGCCTTTCAAGAAATATTATGACATTTAATTTTTATAAAAGGTGTGCCAGAAATATGAATTTACAGTTTTTTTTTAAAAGTAAATAACTGTCTTATCTTAAACATAACACCATGTATACTACATTACATTATTCGAACGCAAATTAAAAGACCAATATTTTCTGTAACTAGCAAATTTTGCCTATCTGCAATGGTTTTTAAAATATTTACGATTTTAGGATTTTTGTTTTAATTCGTCGTGGTATAATAAATGTGCACCCTGCATAACATTAGGTATATTGACCAGAAAAAAATTATAAGAGTTGCCATACGTGAATAAATGGTAAAAAGTATTGACTTTTGTATTACGTTAGTGAGTGAAAATGTAATTTCATAAACAGACTATGCGTATGTGTTCGCGTGTGTGCGTGTTTGCGTATGTGCGTGTTCGCGTGCATGCGTGTGTGCATGTGCGGCTGTGTGTGTGCGTGTGCGCGTGTGTCCGCGTGTGCGTGTATGCGTGTGTGAGTGTGTAAGTGTATGCGAGGATGCGTGTGAGCTTGTGCGGGTGTGCGTGTGTGTGTGTGTGCGTGTGAGCGTGTGTGCTTGTGTACGTGTGTGCGTGTGTGTGTGTGTGTGTGTGTGTGTGTGTGTGTGTGTGTGCTTGCGCGTGTGTGTGCGCGTGTGTGCGTGCGTGCGTTTGCGCGCCCGTGCGAGTGTGCGAGTGTGCGTGTGTGCGTGTGTGCGTGTGTGCGTGTGTGCGTGTGTGCGTGTGGGCGTGTGTGCGTGTGTGCGTGAGTGCGTGAGTGTGTGAGTGCGTGTGTGCGTGTATGCGTGTGAGTGTGTGTGTGTGTGTGCGTGTGTGTGCGTATGTACGTGTGCGTGTGCGCGTGTGTGCGTGTGTACGTGTGTGCGTGTGTGCATATGTGCGTATGTGCGTGTGTGCGTACATGCGTGTGTATGTGTGTCATTGCGCGCGTGTGTGCGTATGTGTGCATGTGTGCGTGTGCGCATGTGCGCGTGTGCGTGTGCTGACTTGAGTACGTGCGCTCTTGTGTGCGCATGTGCTTGCGTATGTTTGTGCGTGTAAGAGGGTGTGATGGTGTGTGAGAGCATGTGTGCATGTGTGTGTGTGCGTATGCGCGTGTGTGCGTGTGTGAATGTGTGCGTGTGTGCGTGTGTGAGTGTATGCGTGTGTGCGTGTAAGCGTGTGTGCGTGTGCGTAAGTGCGCATGTGCGTGTGTAAGCTTGATAACGTGCGTTCCTGTGTGCGCATGTTCTTGCGTATGTTTGTACGTGTATTCGGGTGTGCTGTTGTGTGCGAGCGTATGTGTGAGTGGTATGTCTGTGCGAGTGTCAGCGTGCCGCACGTGTTCGTGTGCATTAGAGTTGTGTGTGTTCTCGTGTATGCATGTGTGCGTGAGTGCGTGTGTGCCTCTGTGCGTGTGTGCGTGTGTGTATGTGTGCGCGTGTGCGTGTGTGCATGTGTGCGTGTTAACGTGTGTGCATGTGCGCCTGTGTGTGCGTGTGTGTACGTGTGAGTGTGTGCGTGAGCGTGTGTGCGTGTGTGCGTGTGTGCGTGTGTGCGTGTGTGCGTGTGTGCGTGTGTGTGTGTGTGCGTTTGCGCGCGTGTGCGCGCGTGTGCGAGTGTGCGAGTGTGCGTGTGTGCGTGTGTCTGTGAGTGCGTGAGTGCGTGTGTGCTTGTGTGCGTGTGAGTGTGTGCGCGCGTGTGTGTGCGCGTGTACGTGTGTACGTGTGTGCGTGTGTGCATATGTGCGTGTATGCGTATGTGCGTGTGTTTGTGTGTCATCGCGCGCGTGTGCGTGATGTGTGCTTGTGCGTGTGCGCATGTGCGCGTGTGCGTGTGTTAACGTGGGTACGTGTGATCTTGTGTGCGCATGTGCTTGCGTATGTTTGTGCGTGTAAGAGGTGTGATGGTGTGTAGAGCATGTGTGTGTGTGTGCGTATGCGCTGTGTGCGTGTGTGAATGTGTGCGTGTGTGCGTGTGTGAGTGTGTGCGTGTGTGCGTGTAAGCGTGTGTGCGTGTGCGTAAGTGCGCATGTGCGTGTGTAAGCTTGATAACGTGCGTTCTTGTGTGCGCATGTTCTTGCGTATGTTTGTACGTGTATTCGGGTGTGCTGTTGTGTGCGAGCGTATGTGTGAGTGGTATGTCTGTGCGAGTGTCAGCGTGCCGCACGTGTTCGTGTGCATTAGAGTTGTGTGTGTTCTCGTGTATGCATGTGTGCGTGAGTGCGTGTGTGCCTGTGTTCGTGTGTGCGTCTGTGCGTGTGTGCGTGTGTGTATGTGTGCGCGTGTGCGTGTGTGCATGTGTGCGTGTTAACGTGTGTGCATGTGCGCCTGTGTGTGCGTGTGTGTACGTGTGAGAGTGTGTGCGTGAGCGTGTGTGCGTGTGTGCGTGTGTGCGTGTGTGCGTGTGTGCGTTTGCGCGCGTGTGCGAGTGTGCGAGTGTGCGTGTGTGCTTGTGTGCGTGTGTGCGTGTGTCCGTGAGTGCGTGAGTGCGTGTGTGCTTGTGTGCGTGTGAGTGTGTGTGCGCGCGTGTGTGTGTGCGTGTACGTGTGTACGTGTGTGCGTGTGTGCATATGTGCGTGTATGCGTATGTGCGTGTGTTTGTGTGTCATCGCGCGCGTGTATGCGTGCGTGTGCGCATGTGCGCGTGTGCGTGTGTTAACGTGGGTACGTGTGATCTTGTGTGCGCATGTGCTTGCGTATGTTTGTGCGCGTGTGCATTAGAGTTGTGTGTGTTCTCGTGTATGCATGTGTGCGTGAGTGCGTGTGTGCCTGTGTGCGTGTGTGCGTCTGTGCGTGTGTGCGTGTGTATGTGTGCGCGTGTGCGTGTGCATGTGTCGTGTTAACGTGTGCATGTGCGCCTGTGTGTGCGTGTGTGTACGTGTGAGAGTGTGTGCGTGAGCGTGTGTGCGTGTGTGCGTGTGTGCGTGTGTGCGTGTGTGCGTGTGTGCGTTTGCGCGCGTGTGCGAGTGTGCGAGTGTGCGTGTGTGCGTGTGTGCGTGTGTGCGTGTGTGCGTGTGTCCGTGAGTGCGTGAGTGCGTGTGTGCTTGTGTGCGTGTGAGTGTGTGTGCGCGCGTGTGTGTGCGCGTGTACGTGTGTACGTGTGTGCGTGTGTGCATATGTGCGTGTATGCGTATGTGCGTGTGTTTGTGTGTCATCGCGCGCGTGTGTGCGTGTGTGTGTGCATGTGTGCTTGCGTGCGTGTGCGCATGTGCGCGTGTGCGTGTGTTAACGTGGGTACGTGTGATCTTGTGTGCGCATGTGCTTGCGTATGTTTGTGCGTGTAAGAGGGTGTGATGATGTGTGAGAGCATGTGGGCGAGAGGTGTGTGTGCGCGTGTGTCAGCGTGTACGTACGTGCGCGTGTATATTAGAGTTGTGTGCGTTCGCGTGCATGCATGTGTGCGTGTGTGCGTGTTTTCGTGTGTGCGTGTTCGCGTCTGTACGTGTGTGCATGTGCGCCTGTGTGCGTATGTGCGTGTATGCGTGTGTGCGTATATGAGTGTGTGCGTGTGTGCGTGTGTGCGTGTCTGCGTGTGTGCGTGTGTGCGTGTGTGCGTGTGTGCGTGTGTGCGTGTGTGCGTGTGTGCGTGTGTGCGTGTGTGCGTGTGTGCGTGTGTGCGTGTGTGCTTGTGCTACATTACATTTATTAAGAATAAACTCCTTATATGAGTTAATAGACAGGCCTTTAAATAGGACGTTGGAGTGAACTAACAATTGTTTGTTTTTGTTGATTCTCTTAGCGGATGTGAATTAAACCCTAATCCTATATACTACTTTTGCCAAGATAATGTGGTCGTGAATTAAGGTAGGGTAGAATAGCATTTTAGGTATGTTAATCCATAGTTCCTTAACCTAGTCAAGAAGTCATTGTAGCGAAAAGGATGTAAGGGTGAGGTAATATAGATTAGAGTGGGTTTTTTAAGGAACGTCTACTAAACCCTAATTCCTCATACCAGCTAAAACATAATTGTCGCGAAATCGATAACGCGGTGAATTCAGCCAGGTTAAGGTAACTATTTTTCTTCATTTCTTAGTCTTTGCTAAACCGTAATTGCTTATACGACCTGAGATATAAGTTGCGCGAAGGACGACAGAGTGAATTAAGAATGTGTCTTTGTTTAGTCACATAAAGTACGTTAAACATTAATTCCTTATACCAACTAAGGGATGACCGCGATAGGGCAGACGGGGAACTAGGATACGTTAGAGTAACTGTTTCCGTTGGTTATCTGAAAGTATGTTTACTAAACTCTAGATACTTAGACAAGCTAAGAGACAATAGTCGCGTAAAGGATATCGGTGTAAATTAAGATAGGTTAAAGTAGACTTCTTGTTTATATCCTTAAGGTACTGTCGATTAAACCTTCATTTCTCATACGAGCTAAGAGATAACTGCAACGAAAGGGATGCCGGGAGTTTAAAAATTAAAGACCTTAATTTGATTTTTTGTGGTAGGCAGAAATATCATAAGGTCTGTAATCTGATGTAATTTCCTCATATTGAAAGTGCGCACCCGGTACATACCTTCAAATGCACTTACTTTCTTTACAGTTATTATGCAATAATTTAAAGAATTAATATTATTTACTCGTTTACACTCTTGTAAGGTTTAAGTTTACGTTAAAAGACAGCTTTTTACAAGGTGTGTGCGTTAACGCTCATTTAGCATGCCAAAATTGGTTTATGTCTTGGTTAATAAAAAATTCAAACCTTAATCTCAAATTTATCTGAAAATCTCAAAAGACGACAGACTCGCACACACGCACACGCACACGCACACGCACACGCACACGCACACGCACACACAGACGCACACGCGGATGTACACACACACGCACACGCACACGTACACGCACACGCACACGCACACGCACACGCACACGCACACACCCACTCTCACTCACACGCGGATGCACGACTACGCACAAGTTTAAATAGAGTGGAAGTTAATTTTGTACATTACAGCTTATAATGTAGCATTTTTAACTTGGACAGACAACGTTGAGAGCCATATCATTATTGCTCGTACACCAAAGTTCCCGTGAGCGCAGTATAATATTGGGTTCTGTTTCAGCTTTGATAATTTATTAAATGGTGTTTTATACAATCAGCAGATATAAGAAAAGCAATCACACGTTTTTAATTATATTAACGCATGAAAGTTACATCAGGTTAAATGGTTAATGTCCGTCAGAAGAACGTTTTGATCTAATTCATGATGAAATAAAGTTTATTTTATGCAAATACACATAAAAGCAGTTTAACGATTTAAATTACTAATGATGTGACCGACTACGCAATTTAGTAAATAAATAGATTAGCGGATATGATTTAGGGAGATTTTGAAATACTAATATCGGTTTTTGTATGTGGGTTCGCCAATCAAAGTTTAATTTTTTATAGTTTCATAATATTTACTAATAAACTGAATATATATTTTTTAAAGACATCTATGAGTTCTGCGTTAATAATGTGCTGGCATTATGTGGACCACAAGTCACGTCGAACGGTCTATTTAGATTGATACAATCGTGATGTGACCTGCCTCAGAGTATGCAATAATGTCTGTAAATATCACGGTCTATAGTCACGATCTGCACTTGCTCTACTTGATGAGACACCAAGATATTTTTAAATCAAAGAACGTTTCTTTCAAGGCTACAATGCTCACTAAAGGGACGCTTAACGTTAACACTTTCGAATAATTACTAGTGCGTGCACAAAGTAACTATTTGATATTTATTTAATCGTTTTTATGTTTGCGCTTTCTAATATATTATATTTTTCTTTGTACGCGCTTTTATATTCTACTTTGTATATCCTAAAGGTTTCAACCTGAAACAGCTTGTAAATGCCACAAAGGGAAAAAAGCATGTTTTTCTAAAGTCGTGGTAACGTTGGGATTCCTACATCGACTCTGATTGATTATTGTGCGGAAAGTGTCAAAGAAAATTAGGGCACGTCCTATCCCTTAGTTAGTACACGACGTGTGTACAAACTTGTTAAAATTTTCTACTACACAGCTTCAAACTACCAGATTGATGTTCATAGTTATCAAACCGAACTTAAAAAATATTAATTATGCTTGTTTTATACTTCATAAACGTGTGTATACTGACACATTCATTACAATATTTTATGTTAGAGTAACCAAAATATATGCATACCGCATCATCATTCATGCATATTTCGTAAAAAAATTTCAATTTTCTCATGGTATACAATTATACGTATCTTAGTTTTCCGTTTACAGCACAAACTTTACGTTCGTCTTAGTCTGGAGAATACCTCAACATATGTTTAAGACGTGGTCTGAGCAAGTAGCATGTAATTTATTTCTCGAGTTTGATTAAACGCTACTAGTACAAAAAGTAGTTTACAACATAGATTGAAAATGTTTGTTAAATTATATCACAAATTTGGTAGTAAATCCATCAGTTACGCACAAGATTGTATGGCGATTTGATTTTAAAACAGCTAATTTTCAATTAATATTCAGTATTTTGGGCCTGGCCGTGAAAAAGGAAAACTGAAATACATTATTTGATTACAGAAGATCCCTTTTTTGATTTATGGTATATTTTGCTCAGCAGGTGATTAAGATTTTTTGAAATACGATGAAATATAGTCACAGAAGTGATAAAAAAAATTACACAACACAATTTTCTATTATGCTACACTAGAATTTAGATCTGTCTTTAAGGATACCAAGAAGTCTTTATTAAAACATTTGACGTTTCACAATTTTGATGAGATAAAGACATTTCTGAACATATTCTATATTATAATTTAAGCAAAACGCTTTTCATTGTAAGCTATCTACAGTTACAGTTCTATCTTTTAAAAAGGTTCCTCTAGAAAATAAAAAAACAACTATAATTTATTACAGCTATATCAATAATTATTATAAGTTTTTGTTATGAACGAATAAGTTCAAAGAAAAATATGTAATTTTACGTACATAAAGACATAATTTACATCGATTGAGGGTTGAACCTTGATGGCGCAGTTGGTTAGCGCGGTACTCTAGCAAAGTACAGGTCGTAGGTTCAAATCCTACTCGAGGTAAACTTTTTATTTATGTATTTAATAAAGTTGATAATAATTATTATATATCAATAATTGTTCAAAATGTAGACTATCTTCCAAAATTCAGATCATTTCCCTCAAAATCCGATTCTCACAAAACTAAGCATTTTTGGATCACCGTATCATGTGACCAAATCTGCTACAGGGTTTTAGACCCTATAGCAGACTGAAAATACATCTCTTTAAACGACGCCATAAGTACTACTGTGTAGGATAAAAGAAATATCTGAAACAAAATACCACCTTTCAACCTACAAAGTGGAAATTTAAAGAAACAACATAATGTTAACAATTTTTTAGGACAATTACGTTACCAAACTTAAACAAAAAAGAAGCGTTGAGTTGCTTTAATATTATTAATTATGTTATTGTATTTAGTGAATTAATAATTGACCAAGAAGTTTAACCCTTATCCGGATAACGTGTGTCTGTTGGACACAAGCTGTTAAGAAATGCTCTATAAAAAAAAAACAAATTGACTTTGGACATTGATATTTTTTGTATTACTCAATTACATGAATAACTAAGGATTCGTATAAAGAAAAATTTTTTATTTCAAAATATAAGGGAAATAAAAATTATTGTGCCAATTTGTTACACAGCCGTATAAGATGTGTCCATTGGACACATACTTAATTTTCATCTACTTAACAACGGCTACGTTGTTATAAGTGAAACAAAATGTCAATCGTATACTCCTCCCTCTGCCACCTACCTCAGTGCTTCCCCTACTCCCACAAATTCTTTAGTTACTACTTGAACCTTGACGTTAGTGGATGTCTATTATTGTTTTTATTTCGCTTTGATTTTACAGCAAAAGGTAAATAAATTTTTGTTTTTTTACATATTGCACTCCATTTTAGTAGCGTGGACAAAATTAGATATAGGTATACTTTACTGTTTCTGGTGCATATTTGTGCAACCTATATATAATATTTATCTAATATGGAATGGAATGCAGAAAATTGTTTATGGTTGGAGAAGAAAATTCTTCGAATAAAAAATTTCCCTGTCATGTCATTCTCACTTTTGTCATATGCATTGGTTTCGCTAACAAGAACATTTGAAAAAATATTAAAATTACTGCAATAGCATGTGTTATATTGTGATATTGATAATATTGTTATTAGTAAATTATTGTTTCAGATCTTACATTTTTTTGAAAATGAGTAAACATCTTAGTCAAAAAGAGCTCGAGTACTACGTAAACCACTTATCAGATTTGGATTCAGACAATGTTGATGAAAGTGATGGGACGCTTTTGACGACGACGGCGACGACAACTTCTGCCCCAACAGTCCAGATCTATCGGAATCTGACCATGAAGAAGTTGCCTCAGAAGTCAGTGATATTCAAAGTGCTTCGGATATGGATGATTTGCCTCAGCAGGATTCAGATGTCATGTTAGCAAAAGATGGAACACAGTGGTTTTGCAATGCTCCACCAGAAAGCCGTACTCGAGCACATAACATTATTACTGGGCAGTTCAAAAAAGTTGTTTTGCCACCTGGCAAAATTCTTGAAGATCCATTAGATGCTTTTCTGCTATATCTTGACAGTGATATTATGGATTATATAGTAAAATTCACCAATCTTGAGGCAAATCGGATCCTACAGAATAAATAGAAAAACTGTGACAAGATTGAAATGTACGCTTTTATTGACGTATTGTTAACAGCTGGTCACTTGAAACAACACCACACAAACTATGAGGTACTTTGGAATTCAATTTATGGACCGCCAATTTTTCCGGCAACAATGGGTTTGCAACGATTCAAAGCTCTGCTGAGGTTTATCCGGTTCGATGACAAGGCAACAAGAAGTGAACGGCGAAAAAAAGATAAATTTGCCCTTTTAGGGATATATGGGAAAAAATTAATCACAAGTTAGGCAAATATTATATTCCTGGAGCGAATCTCACTGTAGATGAACAGTTAGTGCCATTTCGCGGTCGTGTCCCTTTTCGGCAGTACTTGCCGTACAAATCTGACAAGTACGGGATGAAAATATTTAGGTTGTGTGATTCGGAGACTTTTCATCCTCTCAAAGGTTTACCATATTTGGGTAGGGAGTTTGGTGGCAGAGCCCAAGGACTGGCTGCACGAGTAGTGGAAACTTTGACAGAACCATATCACTTTACCAACAGAAATATTACATTTGATAATTATTTTACGGATTTGATGCGATAAAGTGTTGTAGTCTACAAACAATTATTTTAATTTGATAAGTATATTTGTAATCTTGAGTGAGTGCGTGCGTGTGTGCGTGTGTGCGTGTGTGCGAGTGTGGGTGTGTGCGTGTGCGCGTGTACGCGTATGTGCGTCTCTGGGTGTGTACGCCCGTACGTGTGCGCGTATGCGCATGTGTGCGTGTGCGCGCGTGTGTGAGCGCGCGTGTGCGTGTGTGCGTGTGCCGGTGCGTGTGCGTGTGCGTGTGAGCGCGTGCTTGACTGCGTGTGCTTGTGCTTGTGCGCGTACGTGTGTGCGTGTACATGTGCATGTGTGTGTGCGTATGCGTCTGAGGGTGCGCGTGCGTGTGCGCGTGCGTGTGCATGTGCGTGTGCGTGTCGGTGTTCGTATGTGTGTGCGTGTGCGAGTATATGTGAGTGTGCGTGTACGTTTGCGTGTGCGTGTAAGTGTAAGTGTGTGTACTTGTGCGTGCGTGTGCGTCTGCGAGTGAATGTATCTGTGCGTGTGCGTGTGCGTGTGCGTGTCCGTGTGCATGTGCGTGTGCGTGTGCGTGTGCGTGTGTGCGTGAGTCGGTGTGTGGGTGCGTATGTGCTTGTGTGCGTGTGTGCTTGTGTGCGTGTGTGCGTGTGTGCGAGGGTGTGTGTGTGCGTGTGTGCGTGGGTATGCGTGTGCTTGTGCGTGCGCGTGTGCGTGTGCGTGTATATGTGCGTGTGCGTTCGCATGTGCGTGTACGTGTGCGTGTGCCGGTGCGTGTGTGTGCGTGCGCGTTCATGCTCGACGGCGTGTGCCTTTACTTGTGCGTGTACATGTGCATGTGTGTGTGTGCGTATGAGCGTGCGCGTGCGTGTTCGCGTGCGTGTGCGAGTGCGTGCGCGTCTGCGTGTGCGTGTCCGTGTGCGGATGCGTGTGCGTGTGCGAGTGTATGTGAGTGTGCGTGTACGTTTGCGTGTGCGTGTGCGTGTGCGTGTGCGTGTGTGTACTTGTGCGTGCGTGTTCGTGCGTGTGCGTCTGCGTGTGCATGTATTTGTGCGTGTGCGTGTGCGTGTGCGTGTGCGTGTGCGTGTGCGTGTGCGTGTGCGTGTGCGTGTGCGTGTGCGTGTGCGTGTGCGTGTGCGTCTGCGTGTGCGTGTGCGTGTGTGCGTGAGTCGGTGTGTGGGTGCGTATGTGCTTGTGTGCGTGTGTGCTTATGTGCGTGTGTGCGTGGGTATGCGTGTGCTTGTGCGTGCGCGTGTGCGTGTGCGTGTATATGTGCGTGTGCGTTCGCATGTGCGTGTACGTGTGCGTGTGCCGGTGCGTGTGCGTGTGCGTGCGCACTCATGCTCGACGGCGTGTGCTTGTACTTGTGCGAGTGCATGTGCATGTGTGTGTGTGTGTGTGTGTGTGTGTGTGTGTGTGCTTATGAGCGTGCGCGTGCGTGTTCTCGTGCGTGTGCGTGTGTGCGTGAGTCGGTGTGAGACTGCGTATGTGCATGTATACGTGTATGCGTGTGCTTGTGTGCGTGTGTGCGAGTGTGTGCGTGTGTGCGTGTGTGCGTGTGTGCGTGTGTGCGAGGGTGTGTGTGCGTGTGTGCGTGGGTATGCGTGTGCTTGTGCGTGCGCGTGTGCTTGTGCGTGTATATGTGCGTGTGCGTTCGCATGTGCGTGTACGTGTGCGTGTGCCGGTGCGTGTGCGTGTGCGTTCGCGCTCATGCTCGTCGGCGTGTGCTTGTACTTGTGCGAGTACATGTGCATGTGTGTGTGCTGAGCGTGCGCGTGCGTGTTCGCGTGCGTGTGCGGTCGTGCGGTCGTGCGTGCGCGTGTGCCGTGTGCGTGATGCGTGTGCGTGTGCGTGTATGTGGCGTGCTGACGTTTGCGTGTGCGTGTGGCGTGTGCGTGTGCGTGTGTGCGTGGTATGCTGTACTTGTGCGTGCTGTTCTGTGCGTGTGCGTGTGCGTTGCATGTGGTGTGTGCGTGTGCGTGCGTGTGCGTGTGCGTGTGCGTGCTGCGTGTGCGTCTGTCGTGTGCGTGTACTGCGTGTGTGCGTTGAGTGCGGTGCTGTGGTGCGTAGTGTGCTTGTGTGCGTTTGTGCTTGTGTGCGTGTGTCAGGGTGTGTGTGCTGTGTGTGCGTGGTAGCGTGTGCGTTGTGCGTGTGCGTGTGCGTTGTGCGTACTGTGCGTGCTGTGTGCGTGTCGTTGCGTATGCATGTTTTGTGCGTGTGACGTGTGCGTGTGCGTGTGCGTGTGCGTGCTGCGTTCGTGCGTTCGTGTCGCGTGGTCGGTGTGTGCGTTGTACGTTGTGTGCGTGTGCTATGTGCGTGTGTGCAGGTGTGTGTGTGTGTGCGTGGTTGCGTGTGCGTGTGTGACGCGTGTGCGTGCGTTTATGTGCGTGTCGTTCGCGTCGTCGTGTTGTCGGTGTGTGCGTGTGCGTCGTATGTGCGTGGTTGTACTTGTGCGTACATGTGCATGTGTGTGTATGCGTGTGCTGTGTGTGCGTATGGTGCGGTGCGTGTGCGCGTGTGTGTGTGCGTGTTGAGTGTGCGTGTGTGTACGTTGGTGTGCGTGTGTTGCGTGTTGCTGGTGCGATGTGTGTGTCGTGTGTGCGTGTGTCAGTGTGCGTGTGTGTGCGTGTGTGCGTGCTGGTGCGGTGTGTGCGTTGTGCGTCGTGTGCGTGTGTATGTGGTGTTGTAGAGTGTGCTGTGTGTGCGTGTGTGGTGCGTGTGTAGCGTGTCGTGTTTGTGCGTGTGTCGTGTGCGTGCGTGTGCGTCGTGTACGTGTGTGCGTCTTTGCGTATCTGTGTGTGTGTGTGTGTGTGTGTTAGTGCGTGTGTGCGTGTGTGTGCGTGTGTGCGTGTGGTGCTGTACGTGTGTGCGTGTGTGCGTGTGCGTGTGTGCGTGTGTGTCGTGTGTGTGTGTGTGTGTGTGCGTGTGTGCGTGTGTGCATGTGTGTGCTGTGTGCTTGTGTGTCGTGTGTACGTGCGTGTTTGTGCGTGTGTACGTGTGCGCGTGTGCGCGTCTGTGCGTGTGTACGTGTGTGCGTCTTTGCGTATCTGTGTGTGTGATGATGTGCGTGTGTGTGGTGTGTGGTGTGTGTGCGTGTGTGCGTGTGTGCGTGTGTCGTGTGGTGTCGTGTGTGTCGTGTGTGCGTGTGTGCGTGTGTGCTGTGTGTGTGCGTGTGTGCATGTGTGCGTGTGTGCTTGTGTGCGTGTGTTCGTGTGTGCGTGCGTGCGTGTGGGAGTGTGTGCGTGTGTGCGTGTGTGAGTGTGTGCGTGTGTGCGTGTATGCGTGTGTGCCTGTGTGCGTGTTTGCGTGTGTGCATGCGTACGTGTGTACGTGTGTGCGTGTGTGCGTGTGTGTCAGTCTTTTATTTTACCGATTCACCTAGTTTATGCAACGTAAAGTAAGCAAGTTTTTTGTTTGGTTATAAATAACGTTTCGGAAGCAGACTCTGCTTCCGTCATCAGGCTTAGTCCTGGGAAGGACTGTTTTCGCACTTGAGTGGAATTCATATGTTATATATAATTTTTTTCCTAAGCACTTGACTACTCTCGGATTCGAACTTTGTACCTTTCACTTAGTAGTCTGACACCTTTACCACTGAGCCACTGAGTAATCCAATGCATATATTTAGAACTTATATATATATATATATATATATATATATATATATATATATATATATATATATATATATATATGGGTTATAGTGGGGAACCCATCGCCATCCCAAACTCTTGTTGGTAGAACTTGTCTTCAACCTGGAAATATGTAGTTCTAATGCATGTTGTGAGAAGTTCCATTATTGTGTTTACCGAGAGTTGCGTGCATTCGTCTAACGTTTCATCCTTTTCCAGCTTGTCTCTTATTATAGTTAGTGCCTTATCGGTAGGCACATTTGTGAATAGACTCACAATGTCGAAGCTTACCAGTATTCCTTCGTAGTTTGGTTGGAAGTTTCAGATGGTTTCTACGAAGTGCTGCGTATTCTTGACCATAGACTCGCTTTTTCCCGATAAGGGTGTGATGATACCTAGCAGATAGTGTGCTAGTGGGTGGCAAGATGAATTTCTCGAGCTCACAATTTGTCTCAGAGGAATTCTCTGCTTATGAATCTTTGGTAGGCCGTACAGATGTGGAGGTTTGCCGTAGTGTTGGGTAAGTCTAGTTCGCTGGTAGTCGGAGAACTCCCCCTTATGTTTTACCAGCGTCAGGTATATCCGTCTTTCGATTGATGATGTGGGGTCTTTTGGTATTTGTTTGTACTCACCCCCATCTAGTAGTTCTTGGATCTTACTGTTGTTAGTGTCCATATCCATTACCACAGTCGCGTTTCTTTTGTCTGGTGGGAGAATTTTGATCGATGGGTCATTCTTAAGGGAAAAGACTGCTCTTCTTTCTAGATTACAGAGGTTAGGTTTAGTTCGCCTAGATGAATCTAGGACTGATCTAACCTTACTTCTGTATTATTTGGCTTCTTCAGGATCTAACTTCATAGCTGTTTCTTCGACTGCGGTTGTTAAATCTACTTTCGGAATATACATCGGTGTTATCGCATTGTTCAAGCCTGTGTCCAGAACCTGTAATTCGTTTTCGTTCAACTGTCGTTTAGAGATGTTTATGACAGTGTTTTTTCGATTGATGTTGGTTGGTTCATTCTTTTCCTTCATTAGCTTTTAGAGTTTCTTCTGCTGAATTTCCTTGTGCATTGCCTTGGTCTTCGAATATTTACTTCTGGTAGCTGTATGAGAAAACCTTGAAATTATTTTTGCCTTTCTAAATTTACTGCTAGCTGGCGAAAATTCCATGGTCCAACCCAAAATCTTTAATTTCTCGAAAATCTTTATGCATAACATAAGCAAGCTACTTTTATATAACTTGTATTCACCATTTACTCACCTACAAATTTTATTAAGAATTTTTTTGAGTTATGCACCAGTGGCGAAGGTAGGGAGCGAGGAATTTTTTATAAACAAATATCTATAATTTGATAACCAGTAGACATAATTTCATGAATTTTAGCTTGCTGGAAAGGGTTTCCATAATAGATTCAAGGTATTAGTATTTCAAATGAAGTCACATATGCACCAAATACAGAAGGCGTTGGAATAGTGAAGCCTAGCTTTATCAAATTTTATGAAAACTTTCAAATGGCAACATGGTATTATAATATGTCTATCAAAAGGTAGTTGAAGTTAGAGAAAAATCAGTGAAGACCCAAAATGAATATCTTCTTCTGTTTCAGAGAAAACCGGAATTTTATGTGTTTTGGTGCTTATTATGCGATTTCCCAGAGGTGGATATGAATATAGCAAAATCTCTATAGAATATGTGTTTTCAAGGATTGTTATACTAACTAATGTAGTTTCGAATAACATTTAACCGCATTACGATGAAATAAATGTATTACTTTATTATAAAGCTAAAATAAGAGAGTCATGAGTCGAATTTAAGATAGTATTCGTAAATTTAGTGATTATATTATTAAAACGAGACTATATGAATATGAAAATCTAATATTTAACTAACATTTTATTATTTACAAATGTTCACACTGCTATTCGTTATTCTGAGTACATTTAACTAATCTCTGACGAGTAGAGGCTGTCGCCGTTTTAATTTGAGCCATCGATATGACATTAACAGAAACTTGCATCCTTTCCATCATACTATATATATATATATATATATATATATATATATATATATATATATATATATATAATATATATATATATATATATATATATATATATATATATATATATATATATATATATATATATATATATATATTGTAATGTTTATTTTGATTATTGAATACAATATACTAATTGTCCCACGTTTGGTGCTATTTATAATTTGTGATATTTAATTTGATTAATTATTATAATTTTGTGTTACTGTACTTTGTAATGTAAAAGAAATTAAGATCAAATGCATTAGAAGATTGTTATATATTTTATTAAAACTTCAGCACGATGTGCCCTCATAACTTTATTATAACAAATGCTGTTATTTTTATTTAAACAAATTGCCTCGGGTAGCGTTGTCTGGGGATAAGGATCAATATAGCTCATGGCTAAAGTCATATAATCATAAGTAGAGCTCTTAACCAAAATAAATTCAATTACGAATTTTAACAATTGTGGAACTATATCCTATTTTACTATTTATTGAAACACCATGTAACAATTCAATTATATCGCGTTGTGCGCATGCGAATCTGAATTTGTATTTATATGTTCATGAATAAACCACATTAAGAATAATATATTTTTGGTAAGTATCCTGTCCTTTTTATAACGGTAATAACCCAACATAAATCCATTACATGATTGTGTTATTTCACATAAGTAATACACAATGATAAAGAACATAACCTCAAATAAGTACAAAGAATTCATAAACTCACGTTTACTTTTCCCTTGTATTTAGTAGTACCATAATACAATGATGATAAACCAATGTCCATATCATCTGTGGTTTGAATTCCCTACATTAATTTTCTATTGCCGGAAATCCATCAGCATAATAATTTCTCATATCCATATCAGAAATTAATTCCTATTCCAATATATGCTCCGACGAAGGAAGATCATCAGCACTAGCGATTATGTTAATTATGCTGCTTAAATAAATTAGTCCCACGGTGGAAGTTCTCAGGCCATAGGTATGTGACTTAAATATTTTCGCCAAACACTTTATTTTAAGCACTTTTATTTTAATTATAATTTTGATAAATTTAATAATTTATGTTTTAGATTGCTTTTTCGAATTTTTGTTTTCTTGTACCACTTCATAATTTTTATTTCCATTCAATAATACGGCATGGATAATTTGCATAAACTAAATTTAATTTAAAACGAAAATACATTACGAATACTGGTATAACGACCACTCGTTATCCAGAAACATATTACAGGAAACTAAATTACGATAACCAAACTTATTTTCACAATATTTGAATTTCAATTGTTTGTTATTATGAAATCTAAGAAGTTGTACGAACCAGTTGTACGATTTAAAATTTTTATACTTACACACTGAGTAAACATGTCCTTACTTTAAGAAATAACAGGAAAATATAAAGAATTTTTTTCACTTGCTTATATAATCTGTCAAAAAATTTCTAAGTTACCTAAGTAATGTTGTCAATACAAACATAATGTTACTACAATTCTATTGGCTAAGCACTTTTATAAATTTTGAAAAATCTTAATTTTACACATAACTTCCATATACATGTTCAGATCTTGAAATTAAAGTCATTTGTTATTCTATACAATTTTTCCTTTCTTTAGATACTACTTTTGCTATGCTTTGTTCCAATATTTGCAATTTAACTATTTCACAAAATTTTTATGTACAAATCTCCCTGTAACTATCTTAATCTAATTTCCACAGGAAAACTAAGACCAGAAATGGATTCTGTGGGTTAAAATACATAGGAATAACACAGTCTCAAACACTTTTATGGTTTATTAAAAAAAAAATCCATCTCACATTTTAAATTGGAATTTCCTAACCTGGTTTTTATCAACTTTATGTTTAAATTACGTATAAAAATGTTAATTTAAATTAGAACATTTTCCTAACACGTCATTATGTAAGTTTTTAACATGTTTCTTCACATTCACTTTTAAAGTTTGTAAGCCCTATGAATCCTCTCAATTCTGTTCAAGTTTCATACACATTACTGCTACAGTGGAATATACTCATACAGATGGATTTACATGCATTGAGTAGAAGAAAACTACATATAATTCAACTTCGAAGATGCTCGGAAGGTAGTATAATGACAATGCTCATTGTTCAGTCATGTTCATACTTTATATTTATGAAAATGAACTTAATTGGCTAACAACATGCCATATAATCACCCTTGTACATAGTTTTATATATTTTTTAACTTAAGCAGCAACACGCGCTTAACATATGTGATTATTTAATTCCATCGAAATCTCTTTATGTGTAAACTAATTTTTAACTTGAGCCTATATATACTTTAACAGTGTACATCTTATTATATACCATCTCACTCACTCTCTCTCTCTCTCTCTCTCTCTCTCTCTCTCATATTATATATATATATATATATATATATATATATATATATATATATATATATATATATATATATATATATATATATATACAGGGTGTTTCATTAAGGCTGGCCACCGGCCATATTTCAGAAACTAGTGGACATAAAAGTGGAGAAAAAATTCATTATAAAAGTCGTCACGAGAAAATCCTGGAAATTATTTTTAAGTTCCGTAATTCATCGCAAGGGGCGCAATTGAAAATTAAAAAATAAAATTATAAATTTCTCCGAAAATTCCCACATTAAGGCATACCTTTGGTAACATCGTTAGAAAGCTTAGACAATTCTGCACCATTTTGGTCTAAGGCTCATTGGCGTACCGACCTTAATAAGAGTGGGGGAAGTAATTGAATGTGTAATCATTTAAATCGCTGTTATTTTTAAACGACTTATCCAATTGTAGTAAACCTAGGCTTGTTTAGAAGAAAAAGGTAAGTACTTTTAACTGTCGCATCCATTGGTACGCGATAGCTCATAATAAAATTGTTAGAGGGCGCAATTTGTAATAATACCAGTATTTTTGATTTTATTCAGAAAAATTAAATCATACGGTATAATTATGACATCATAAGCGGAAAGTAGCTTAAATTTGTAACAAAAACGTAAATAACGCAATTTGATATCTTTATTTGTTCCAGAGTTATGGCGAAAAGAAGACTTTTAACCGTTTAATTTAATAATTGATTGTTGCTATGGTTTCTTAAGGTGTATAGGTTGGATTAGTAATGAGGAATCTGCATTTATCATAGTCTGTGCCTCCCTTCACACTCTATCTAGGCTTAGGACTAGTCCAAACTAAGCAAATTGCAAAATTTTGAGCGTGTTTAGAGGCCAACGGGCCATAACAACGATATCAAAGTAATGATTGATTTTTGTTTAAGAAACTTTTCAATAGAATGGTACAAAATCATGAACAACTCTTAAAAAACTAGTGAAAATCTATAAATGTTCAAATTGACGGCCGTTTTGTAAAAAAACAACTAATAATTCTTCTTCTGTACGTTTATAACATCATATAAAACTTCTAAGGCATAATTCCAATGTGGTGTGTTTTAAAATAATAATCTAATTTGCTGCGGAACAAAGTCGGCTCGTTTCCATGGAGGTAAATAAATTGAAAAAGTTGTCAACTTACTTAATTTTGACTGATGCTGTGTTGTAAAAAATTTTTCCTTCATTAGTTTTGGGTTTCATTGTACCTTATCAGAAATTAGTGCTATCCTTCAAAAATGTCGTATACCAATGCCGAGGCTTACGACATGCTTGCCGTGTATTATGAATGTTTTCAAAATGCAGCTATTGCGGAACGACAATACGCTATCAGATATCCTGATCGAAGGCACTACACTAGAAAAGTGTTTCGGCGAATGGCAACACGTTTAAGACAAACAGGAAATGTACGACGTATTCCACTTCCTATCAGAAGACGTCGCATAAGAAATGAAGACAATAGTATTAATGTTCTTGCGTACGTAGAATCGGAGCCTCACGTAAGCATCAGGGAGATTTCCACAGAACTAGGTGTAAGTGCTGCTTCTGTGTTCAGAATTTTAAGGGATTTTAAGCTGCATCCTTATCATCTAGTTTTACACCAGGCTTTATCAGACACTGATTTTGACAGGCGGCTCGACTATTGCTATTGACTGAGAGACATGTAGTGAAAATCTTCGATTCCTTTCCAAAGTTTTATGGACCGATGAGGCTACTTTTACTAGCTGCGGCAGAGTTAATTTGCACAATATGCATTATTGGTCGCAAACAAATCCTCACTGGATGCGCGAAGTGGATCACCAAAACAGATGGAGTGTAAATTTGTGGTGTGGTGTTTTAGGTGACAGAATTATCGGACCATTTGTTTTCATGGACACCTAAATGGTGAATCTTATTTAAACTTTTACAAAATGACTTGCCCAATCTTTTAGAAGACATTCCCTTGACGTGAGAGCATCCCTGTGGTATCAACATGATGGATGTCCTTCACACTATTCCCGAAGCGTCCGTGATTTCTTAAATGTTAGATACCCAAATCGCTGGATGGGAAGGGGTAGTTTGTTTCCGTGGCCACCTAGATCCCCGGATTTAACTGTATCAGATTTCTACTTGTGGGGAAGAATAAAAGATATTGTTTACGAAACGTGACCAACCACCGAGAGGACATGATTCACCGAATTGAAATTGAATAAATTCGATTTCACGAGACGAAATCGAAACAGCTGTTTTCAGTACAAGAAGAAGAATTAATAGTTGTATTTTACAAAACGGCCGTCAATTTGAACATTTATAGCTTTTCACTTGTTTTTTAACAGTTGTTCATGATTTTTACCATTCTATTAAAAGTTTCTTAAACAAAAATCAATCATTACTTTGATATCGTTGTTATGGCCCGTTGGCCTCTAAACACGCTCCAAATTTTGCAATTTGCTTAGTTTGGACTAGTCCTAAGCCTAGATAGAGTGTGAAGGGAGGCACAGACTATGATAAATGCAGATTCCTCATTACTAATCCAACCTATACACCTTAAGAAACCATAGCAACAATCAATTATTAAATTAAACGGTTAAAAAGTCTTCTTTTCGCCATAACTCTGGAACAAATAAAGATATCAAATTGCGTTATTTACGTTTTTTGTTACATATTTAAGCTACTTTCCGCTTATGATGTCATAATTATACCGTATGATTTAATTTTTCTGAATAAAATCAAAAATACTGGTATTATTACAAATTGCGCCCTCTAACAATTTTATTATGAGCTATCGCGTACCAATGGATGCGACAGTTAAAAGTACTTACCTTTTTCTTCTAAACAAGCCCAGGTTCCCTACAATCGGATAAGTCGTTTAAAAATAACAGCGATTTAAATGATTACACATTCAATTACTTCCCCCACTCTTATTAAGGTCGGTTCGCCAATGAGCCTTAGACCAAAATGATGCAGAATTGTCTAAGCTTTCTAACGATGTTACCAAAGGTATGCCTTAATGTGGGAATTTTCGAAGAAATTTATAATTTTATTTTTTAATTTTCAATTGCGCCGCCTTGCGATGGATTACGGAACTTAAAAATAATTTCCAGGATTTTCTCGTGGCGACTTTTATAATGAATTCTTTTTCTCCACTTTTTATGTCCACTAGTTTCTGAAATATGGCCGGTGGCCAGCCTTAATGAAACACCCTGTATATATATATATATATATATATATATATATATATATATATATATATATATATATATATATATATATGCATAAATAAGGTATTGTGCTATTAATTGTTCATAAAGGAATATTTGTTATTATAAATAATTAATTAAGCTAAATTATCTTATTGCCTATTCTGTGGAACTTAATTGATCGTTTATAATATTTGTAAACATCGACAGTAATATGTAATATTTGATTCTCATTATTTTAGTTTTGACCTACCGAATAAAACAAGTAAACGTATTTTTTATTTAAGCGAAAAGAAGATAGAAAACACCGCCCTTCATATACAGTTATTGAATTATTTATAATGAAAAGAATTTCTAGTTCTGAGAGTTTTTACCATGTAATGAACGAAACACCAACTCAACAGATTCCTACCTGGTAGCGTTGATATTAAATAACTTTACGTCAGAAATTGATATAATGAAAGGTTTGTCTTCGTAATTCAATGTCTTTTAAAACTTATGTAGCAGTACAAAATAACATGACTACATACGGAAATGATTGGAAAAAATACTTTTTAGTCAATGTAATATAAAAGCTCGATTAAACGAATCTTTATTTTCTTTGTATCTAGCAAATAACACTACAAATTTCTTTCTGGATACCAAATGCGTATTGTGGATCTTCTTGAATGTGAGTGAATACATACTCAAATTGAATAGAACTTTATAAAAACCGTAAGAACATTTTTTGCCAAATATAAAACGTTTGTTAGGCATTCTGTTTATTCGCAAAAAAGTAAAATTCGAGAGTTGATCTTTTAATATCCCATTTTATGTTTTCGTTATTTCCTAAGAGACGTTACAGTAGGACTCTTTAAACATTTCGAAGTGCTTGAGAAGACCAAATAGAAGGCAGTAAAAGGACATATGTTCCTGTTCCGGGTCCAACGAGCTGGAAAACGGATCCTCTCATGCATAATGCAAGTTCTAGATCGGTGTTTTGACCGCGACCTCTGACCCAGGTCACTCTTAAGGTTTACCACTACTTGTTAAACAGTTTTTATTTTGTCTTCAATTGTAATTTAAAATCAGCTGCTTAAAAGTAAAATTTATACAGTATAATCCTGTAAGACTCTTAGACTCATATCTTCTAAAGCATTAACTTAAGCTGACGAAACAAAGTTTACTTGCGTTGCTATCACTAGTTTAAAACTTATGGTAATGAAAGCGTCATTCTCGATTGCTCCTTAGTTTTATTTCATTTATTTACTAAACATTACGGCTTTATCTTTTTATTCGCATTCCTTCTTAATGTATAATAACACAATTTTTGTTGCTGTATTCATTTAATCCTACCTATTTATAATTGATCTATGGAGAAAAACACAAATTATCTAATAATTTAATACAATTGCAAAGTAGGAAACTCAGAAATCATACCTTTAAGGATTGTATCGGTGTTTCTAACTGAATTCTAGTACATGGTAATTAATGGTGTATTAGTTGATATACTTTCGTTAACCTTACATGGAATTGTATAATTAACTACAATAATTATTCTAGTACAGTTTTACATTTTTTTATATAAATATTTATTTCTCAACGAGTTTCAGTACATGCATCATTACCAAGAGAAGATACATAAGTATCATATTACAATTCTTAGGAATCTAAATTGCTTAAATTGAGTCAAGCTTATCAAGATCAAATTTTATCGGTATTATATTACATTCCTTAGAAACCTAAAAATTGAATCAGTTCATGGAAACTGAAGGAATGACAGGTTGTCTATGTTAAAAAGTTTCAAGGTCAAAAGCACATTGACCTCTAAGGATATCGTATTACACTTCTTAGAAATCAACTTTCAAGGCCAAAGTTTATTGACCTGCAGGTGTATCATATTAAAATTCTTAGAAATCTAAATTGGCTAAATAGAGCCAATTCAAGGTCAAACTATATTGGCAAAAAATTGAATCAGCTCATGCAAACAAGAAGATTGACAGATTGTTGTCCATGCTAAAAAATAGGCCAAGGTTAAATGGTTTTTGTATCAGCTCTGTGTATCTCTGTGTCTGTATATCTATGTATCTGTGTATCTGTGTAATTGAGTCAAGCCCTTCAAAATCAAATTTTATTAGCAGGGTTAAATAAAAACATCTATTGTGAACTCTTTATAAATATGTGTGACCTCGGGATACCTATCAAGTGATACATGTGGCTGTAATTAATACTAGGCATAGTGAATGTATAGTGATGGAAACAGCTGATTTTAAAAACAGCGCTAGTATAGGTATTTCAAAGAAGAAACCTGCATTGATGAATTAGTAACGTCGATAAACATGAAGGATGTGTGCGATTGGAAAACCACAAACATACACTTTGTTTTTAATAGTATTGCTACATAATCATTCCTTAACAGTGTTTAGTCGTAGTGTAATTGCGAGTAGATAAAGTTGGTTATAAGTATAATGGTAGCAGCATTTCCGGAACGATCTGAGCTCAGAAGTAAACCGTTATAAATAAATACCCCACATAGTTACAGTAATTTAACATTGTGCTGTTGGTGCTGTCATAGTAGATATGATGGTAGTAGTAATAAAATTGATGAGAAACAAGATCAATATATTCTTCTTCTAACACAGACTGGCGATCATTTCAACAGAAAGATGATTTATCAGGAGTGCACAAACAAGCAACTAAGAAAAACTTAATTGATTGTGTTTATTATAAACTGTCGAATGATGCGCATAATGCAAACCATGTAGAAAATGGAACCAGTACACACCTCATCTTGCACCAGCGGTGCGTGTAGGGTGCGGAAACTGTGAGGAAAGCAGTAATGTAGTGTTAGATATGAAGGAGTGGAATGAACTTCTAAAACGGTATTCTTATGTAGAATTATTCCGATCTCAAGAAATTGAAAACCAAATTGATTGGTCAAATGTAAACGACGATGAGGATATAGTCTATGATCAGCATAATTAATCTCTATCTACAAAACTTGGTATTAGTACGATTGGAGATTGATTGAAGAATATTAGAGAATTTTGAAAACTTTTATTATGGTAAACTACAAATGCTGTTCTTGCACATTCATTGTTCATGGTGTAGAAGAACTATTCAATTTAAAGGATACAATAAGCTAGAGATTGGAATTTATTGAATCTTACAATCTGGTATGTTTCTATGAAAAATTTATGTTACCAATTGTTAACTACCATCGTTTTCGTAAGAAAGCTATGGTAGTGATGATTTATAAAGACATTGAAGATGTTATAAATGCCAATCAGAATATTAATTCACATAACACTGTATGCTTAATGAAAATTTTGTATTATCATCATCCTTATCTAATGTATAGCATTTACTAAATAAAGAAATATTAATAACTACAAATTGTTTTCTTTTTGTCCAGATTTAAACTGTCCCGACCACCAGCATCTGATTTTCCTCAGGATGAGATAGTTATTTCCCCCAATAACTGATACCAGTATCAGACAGCCGTTTCCAAAAACGAGAATACGTTTCCGAAATACAGATAGCCGTTTCACAAAAGCGGGGATCCGTTTCCCAAATACAGATAGCCGCTGATGAAGAAGGTGCTTCATCGATATTGAAATCGTCCAGCTCTATATACTGCTTCAAAGAATTCAATTAGAACTTCTAGTTTCGTTGTTTTTCGGAATTGATTCGGGCTGTTCTTGTATAGACTAAGTGAGTGATCCAAGATTGTCTAAGTGACCTAGCTATAAAATCAGAATATGAACGGTTGCGGTCTAACTAAAAATGGAAAAATGTAAATTATTTTTCAAGGTTGCGTGATCTAGCACGTGTTTCTCTCAAGGTTAGTGTTTTTAAGTATTCCTTGAAGGTTAAGTTCTTAGAAATAGCAAAATAAGCGTTCCTAACTATTGACTGACTTTGTCCATGCTCGGTATTGCTCAGTTCTATAAGCAGAATCAGTTCATAGACACAAAAAGAAGAATGCTTAAAAGTATGGCATGGTTAGAAGGTTATGCTTACAGCGTGTTGGTTTCTATTTACTTAATCCTTTACGTAATATACTATATTAACCACCAGGATTTGGTCTGTCTCAAGATAAGGAGTGAGCAAATGTAGGAGAAATCAATTCATGGAAAAACGTGAGAGTTTTGGAGGTCAAATTTATGGAAATCTAACTAGCTCTAGGAGAAGAAGCATTCCTTGAAGATGAAATTCTTGGAAATAGCAAAATAAGCGTCCATAATCAAATGACTGACTTTGTAAATGCTCGGTATTGCTCAGTTCTAACAATAAAATCAGTTCCTGGAAACAAGAAGAATGATGGGTTGTCTATGCCAACAAGTGTATCAAGGTTAGATGGTTTGTAACGATATAAACGGGTGGTAGAACGGGATTACAGATAAAATTGGCCTTTTTGCCCCGACTAGTCAGCGTATGGGTGTGGGTATGATGTTGATAAATTTTGCACATCCAGAATAGTAAAACGTACGTAAGTCAAAATAGGGGATAAAGACGTAATCAGTTCGGTTTTGGGCGCCAGAATGTTTGGTAGTCAAAATAAGGGATGTCTTGCCAAAATTACGAGTACATAGCGTGTGTAAACATACAAAAACATACGCTTACCTATCCGCAATCAATCCCAGGAGTGCTGGACAGCAACTCAGCCAACCACCTGAAATAGGGCTTCAAAATAGCACTGCACGCCTGTCAAATAAAAGCGTGATGAACACTCAATAAAGTTACGTTACTGTACCTCAGTGTAAATAATTAGGCATTAAATAATAATCAAAACAGACAAAAAAAAAAAACAAGCTATAGAATGCACTCTAAATGAATTAATACTCAACTAAAAATCAAATAAAACACTAAATATCATTAACGCTATTACAATAAAAAAATTGTCACTTCGTTACGTTAAAATTTTACGCTTCTAAATTACTGGTAAACTTGCAATTTGCAAAAAAACTTTTATGTAACAAAAGGGTTTTCACAGAAGCACTAATATAACACGACGATGAATTCTAGGTAACTTAACTACATAAAATCTAAATCGGCACTAGGTATAATCCTTTGGTGATTGAACAGTTTTACTTAAAATCCCTTCACAGGTTTTCTTCAGAAGTAGTTAACTACCTTTACAACACAAAAGTATGTTCGTTAAACACCAAAAGGTCCAATATATCAACGTTCTAAACCACCCCTTAAAGCGTAACAACAAACGTCACCGTACTACTACTCGGGAGCGCGATCAGTTTCAGAATCATGCAAATTATATCCAAAAATCCATCTTGGATTTTGAATCCCACCACTCACAAAAAAAACTCATTTAATTTAGTTCCGCCAATTAAAAAAACGGAAGGAGAAGATTCGATACCCCTACACACAAACTTCGTTTTCATCCGTAAGGACTCGATAATTTTGAAAAGCGTAAACGTCAGCATAATCAACGTGCAAAATATCTCCGTATTTTCATTAAAGTACAAACAATTAGTCCCACATTCTACCTCTATAACTTAAAACCAACATACTCAATATTAATCTGAACCACTATAATTACTCGTCTTCCTGTCGCCAGCATGACATCATATACATTTAAATCTACGATCTTTTTAAATTACTTAATTTTTTAAGGAAATCAAACGAAATAAACCTTATTTACACTTATATAGAACTATTTACAAATAATACGCTACTTAACATTCAATAAACGGGGAATAATAAGGAAAACAATCGAAATTACGGAATAATAATTCACAAACAAAAAAACTAAAGCTCGCCACACACCTTCCTTAAAGGTCGCTACACACGTAAACAAATTTATTCATAAAACTCAACTTGACAACAAAAATTTGACGGTAAATCGCTAGAAAATCGTGATCCTTTCATAATTAATTCCTCAATGCACATTAAACATTCCTTTACATACAGCGTGACCCATTCAAGCAAGACATTCATTATCTACAGTAAGCTCTCACACAAAAAAAAATATACATACGGAATCTAACTAAGTGAATAGAATTACAAACAAAATTACCCCTTACGTATACAGGGTGTTCAAAATACCCTGACACTCCCCTCACAAAAATATTTTTATTCTTCGGAAAATATATCCGAAGAACAACTCTACTCTACAGGCAACCTACGCCAGGAACAAAAACAAATCTAAGTCTAATTACTACTCTATCGCTAACGAACTATTCGAAATCTCAAAAAAGAATCTCTACCTAAAACAAACCCACAACTACAAACGCGACACCAACGATGTTTTGTACACGCGTTTGGCTGGTGCACTGAAACTCCGCGTCGAGAGCATACGGAAGAGGCCAGGTCACGGTTCACGAGATCCCCGCTTTCCGTTATTCCACAACCGCATACGCAAGACCCAAAATCGCAACATCCCCAACCAAACTCGCTACGCCTGCTTGATTAGTCGCCTCTTACGACAAGCAGTGGCATCTGCTGTAGGAAAATTCTTACTCCGTCCCTACACAGAGAAAACGTCCAAAAGGACCTTAATCGATATTTGGATTTGGCTTAAGATCTTTCGCATTCCACACTCCCTTCGAAACTCCTGAAGCATCTGATAGCTCATAAGTTTGATACGAAACCTTTCTCTTAATATAAAACGGACCGATACATTTTGGCGCTAACTTAGCTTTTTCCGCCACACGGTATCCCCTACCTCAAAATTTGCTAAACGTCTACGTAAATCATAATTCTGTTTACTCTTAATATACGCGGCATTGAGGCTTTTCTTAATATCGTTATAAACAACGCGGAAAATTTCACTTCTCTCTAACAACGGTGTTCTGTCGGCAAAATTTACATTATCTAGATCGGTATTGTTCGTCGGTACACCCTGCTGTGATCCGTCTAAGATCATTTCCCGCCCAAAGTTTGCGAAATATGGCGTCAGGCCGGTAACCTCATGAGTCGCTGTACGAATGGACAGGCAACTTGCGCTAAATACTTATCCCAATTACGCTGGTTATCTTCAATATACGAGGCTAACATGGTCTTCATTACTCTGTTAACACGTTCTGATGGATTAGCCTGAGGGTAATAATTAGCGTTAAATATAATTTTGGCGTTATAAGACGTAACCATTTTCTGAAATTATTTACTCCTAAATTGTGATCCATCGTCACACAAAACGTATAACGGTACCCCAAACATAAGAAAAATATTTTTTTCGATATTATTGATTACACTCGCAGCGGTAGCGGCACGTAACGGGACGAAAAGTATAAATTTCGGAAAATAATCGGCAACTACCAAAACGTATGAATAACCTCGAGAGGATCTCGGTAACGGTCCTACAATATCCGTGGCAATCATCTGCCAAGGCTTGTCGATAACACACAATGTCGAACATAACGTACCACATCTGCCTTCAATTGCGGCCAAACATGCTGTCGTGAAATTCTCTCATAAGTCTTGAAAATACCTGCATGTCCTGCTCTAGGGTCATCATGACACTGCAATAACATCTGGGAGCGTTCTCCTTCGGCACCACAACTCTCCACTGTTCCTCATCGTTTCTCAACTTCGGATAACTACACTTCGCATGTTTCAATAACTTCCCTTTTCTATCCGCCACTGCGGGTACGCAATTGGTCTTGCCCTAACATTCTTCTTCATCCGTGTCAACCACTTATCGTCATATTTCATATCTTCTACTTCCTTTCCTTCGTCTTCTACGGTAGTCTCGTCTGGTAAGTCAATATCGGGTTTAATTGTCACCTCAAGTGCGTCAATAACTGAAACGGAGCGCGATAATGTATCCGGTACTACATGATCCTTTCCTTTTCGATGAATAATTTCGAAACTATACTGTTGAAGGCGTATAGCCCAACGCGCTAATCGTCCGGTAGGTTCCTTTAAATTATGCAACCAAACTAAAGATGCGTGATCGGTAATAACTGTAAATTATGCTCCCTCCAAATATGGACGTAACTTCTCCACTGACCACAGTACGGCTAAACATTCCTTTTCGGTAGTCAAAAACTTTCTTTCGTTCCTTGTCAACGATCTGCTGTTATAATAAATAACTCGTTCTTCTCCATCAATGGTCTGCGTTAGTACTGATCCAATGCCATAATCTAAAGCATCCGTTTGCACAGTAAACGGTAGCGAAAAATCTGGACACGATAAAATAGGTGCGGAAACTAAACAATCCTTAATAATTCCGAAAGCTTTCTCGCAATCTTCATCCCAAACAAATTTTGCAAATTTCTTTAATAATTTCGTTAAAGGCGCTATAATCGTAGAAAAATTTTGAATAAAACGATGGTACCAACTAGCTATGCCGATAACTCGCTTTACTTCCGTAGAACTCTTAGGTGTCGGTATCTTCAAAATGGCGCTAACTTTATCCGGATCAATCGATAGCCCATTTGCGTTAATTACGTAACCTAAATAACGTAACTCCGACTGACAGAAGGTACATTTGTCCCTGCCTAACGTTATCCCTGCCTCAGTAAATCGACGAAAAACTTCTTGTAAAACTTCTAAATGTTTCTCATAAGTAGGTGTACAAATAATCGTATCATCGAGATAAACGAAAACATATGGTTCTAATTCCGGACCCAAAACTCGGTCAATAAATCGTTGTCAACTGGCTGGTGCGTTATCCAAACCGAACGGTAGTCGTTTAAACTGAAATAATCCCCTGTTGGGTACAGTAAAAGCCGTATATTACTTAGAATCCTCCGCCATTGGTATCTGCCAATACACCGACTTAATGTTCAAAGACGAAATAAATTTTGCGTCACGAAGTCTCTCCAAAATTGATGACACGTAAGGTAACGAATACGCGTCCTTCTCGGTAACCTTATTCACTTTTCTAAAGTCGACACAAAATCGGTAACTACTATCTTTCTTCTTCACTAATAAAATCGGACTGGACCAAGCGCTCGTGGATTTTTCCACTACGTCCAACTTTAGCGCCTTCTCCAATTCGATGTCAATCTGTTGTTGTATAAAGGGTGACACGCGAAAATAACGCTGTTTAATAGGTTCACTATTGGTCTTAATATGGTGTTGAACCAAAGAGGTGCATCCAATCTCTTTACCTACGATGGACGTGAAATAATCGGTAACCAACTGGTCTAATTTCTGTAATTTGTCGCTACTCAAGTCTAATCGGGATTGTATTCCAGGCTGTCCATTCTCTAAAGCTTCAATTGTCTCCAAATTTTCGAATCTCCAATCACCTTTACGTAAATCAGGTATGATGTTAGTTTGTTTCCAAAAATCTACTCCCAAAATAAGATGGTGCGGTATATCTGGTACGACAAGAACATTAATAATGACAACCTTTCCCTTAATTTCAATGGGTACAGTCACGGTACCTATACGCCTAACTGACTGACCGTTTGCTACAACACACGTTGACGAACATCGTTGATCTAATTTAACACCCAAATGACTTAATTTTTTCCAACCCTTTTCTCCTAATATGGTCTTCGTCGACCCGCTATCTAGTAAACCTAATAATTATTGTCCATAAATTTTGACAGTCACGAATGGTCGTTCAACTGAATCTTTGGAATCAAAAACGTAATCCAAAACAACTTTAGTCTTTAAAAATTTCGCGTCATCCCTAGCCCTTAATGAATTATAAAACACTGCCGACTTAACAAAAATTCTAGAGGACAATACGCGGCTCTTTATTGCCTCCTTGATCCGTTTTCCCGAATTCGAACATTTAGGACAATTCTTTACTGTAAAATCCTTCTTTCCACAACGATAACAATAACGATTCTTAGGGGTGTCCTTACAACTTGACGCCAGATGTCCGGTCTTCTGACAATTCCAACACGACCTACCCTCAACTCTACTCGGCGTTATCTTTACTTCCTGTATCGGTACTCCCTTATTCTTGATCGTGACAACCGGTGGGGTTTCTCCCACGTAAGCTAAATCAACCTCTAGGTCGGAGCGTTTCCGACTAGGCGGTACATAACTATTCATCGCTTGAACTCTTTCTTCGATAAGTCTCCCATACTTAATTAATTCGTTAATAGAGCTAATCTCCGTTAAACCTAATTGTGCCTGATAAGAAGGCGCGATATTTTTCCGCAAAATACGTAATTGCTTATCCTCCGACAAAGTTTCGTTCAAACGCGAAAATAAAGTCCGCATGACAGCGATATAAATTCCCATAGGCTCGTCCGTACCCTGAGTACGACGCTTAATTTCATCTAATAATCTATCGTCATAATCTATTGGCTGGAATTGAATTTTCAACAATTCCACCAACTCACTCCAAGTCCTAACTTCCCTTCTAACAGAACGGACGTAAATCAAAGCGTTGCCCGTAAATAAATCGAAACATTCCGAAAATAATTGCGCATCACCTACTCTACGTGAAATCTGTAATTCTGAAATCCGTTCCAGAAAAGCACTTAACAATAAAGATTTAGAATCTCCCGAAAATGATAAATTCCACTTGCAAACCGGTGTACTTTTTGCTACTACACTCCGAACAGGTGATGTACTTAAATTTAAATTACTAATCGGTACTGGAATATCTGTTTTTGAATTTTGATCGTCATTATTCGAAACACTGCTTAATATTTCCAAGGGTGAACTTTTTGAAACTACTCGTTTATCCAAAATTTCGTATGTAGATTGAGCTACCGCAATTTTAATAAGCAAACTTTCTTTAATCTTTACATCGATAACGGTTTTCGGAATTGAATTATTAACTCTACCTAACAAATATTTGAGCTTAGTTTCTATGGTCGTTAAAATTTTTGTGGACGGATTAATTTTAACCTCTAATAATTTTTCTAATTCCAATTTCGTTTCCTCAATAGCACCCTTATCTGTTTCAAAATCGAAAGGATAATCGGGACGTGATGAAGTTTTACCACTTTCCTCACTTAAAATATTACGTAACAATGCACGTAACGCAGTTACCCCTAACGAGAGATCACCACCTCTAACAGCTATCTCGTATCTTACCTCACTAGGTGTAAGCCTATCTACATTTATTTTATAACCCATATTTAATCTTTCGATACGTATATAAAAAAAACTTAATTAAACAATAAAATAATCATGAAACGAAAATACTGAAATACTATCCTAAGATGTCACCAAAAAAATAATAAATCTACGAAAAAATCACCCTAAAATGTCCCACGTTGAAGCGCCAACTTTACCTGTAACGATATAAACGGGTGGTAGAACGGGATTACAGATAAAATTGGCCTTTTTGCCCCGACTAGTCAGCGTATGGGTGTGGGTATGATGTTGATAAATTTTGCACATCCAGAATAGTAAAACGTACGTAAGTCAAAATAGGGGATGAAGACGTAATCAGTTCGGTTTTGGGCGCCAGAATGTTTGGTAGTCAAAATAAGGGATGTCATGCCAAAATTACGAGTACATAGCGAGTCTAAACATACAAAAAACATACTTACCTATCCGCAATCAATCCCAGGTGTGCTGGACAGCAACTCAGCCAACCACCTGAAATAGGGCTTCAAAATAGCACTACACTCCTGTCAAATAAAATCGTGATAAACACTCAATAAAGTTACGTTACTATACCTCAGTGTAAATAATTAGGCATTAAATAATAATCAAAACAGTCCAAAAAAAAACAAGCTATAGAATGCACTCTAAATGAATTAATACTCAACTAAAAATCAAATAAAACACTAAATATCATTAACGCTATTACAATAAAAAAATTGCCACTTCGTTACGTTAAAATTTTACTCTTCTAAATTACTGGTAAACTTGCAATTTGCAAAAAAACTTTTATGTAACAAAAGGGTTTTCACAGAAGCACTAATATAACACGACGATGAATTCTAGGTAACTTAACTACGTAAAATCGAAATCGGCACTAGGTATAATCCTTTGGTGATTGAACAGTTTTACTTAAAATCCCTTCACAGGTTTTCTTCAGAAGTAGTTAACTACCTTTACAACACAAAAGTATGTTCGTTAAACACCAAAAGGTCCAATATATCAACGTTCTAAACCACCCCTTAAAGCGTAACAACAAACGTCACCGTACTACTACTCGGGAGCGCGATCAGTTTCAGAATCATGCAAATTATATCCAAAAATCCATCTTGGATTTTGAATCTCACCACTCACAAAAAAACTCATTTAACTTAGTTCCGCCTATTAAAAAAACGGAAGGAGAAGATTCGATACCCCTACACACAAACTTCGTTTTCATCCGTAAGGACTCGATAATTTTGAAAAGCGTAAACGTCAGCATAATCAACGTCCAAAATATCTTCGTATTTTCATTAAAGTACAAACAATTAGTCCCACATTCTACCTCTATGACTTAAAATCAACATACTCAATACTAATCTGAACCACTATAATTACTTGTTTTCCTGTCGCCAGCATGACATCATATACATTTAAATCTACGCTCTTTCTTTAAATTACTTATTTTTTTAAGGAAATCACACGAAATAAACCTTATTTACACTTATATACAACTATTTACAAATAATACGCTACTTAACATTCAATAAACGGGGAATAATAAGAAAAACAATCTAAATTACGGAATAATAATTCACAAACAAAAAAACTAAAGCTCGCCACACACCTTCCTTAAAGGTCGCTACACACGTAAACAAATTTATTCATAAAACTCAACTTGACAACAAAAATTTGACGGTAAATCGCTAGAAAATCGTGATCCTATCATAATTAATTCCTTAATGCACATTACACATTCCTTTACATACAGCGGGACCCATTCAAGCAAAACATTCATTATCTACAGTAAGCTCTCACACAAAAAAAAATATACATACGGAATCTAACTAAGTGAATAGAATTACAAACAAAATTACCCCCTACGTATACAGGGTGTTCAAAATACCCTGACAGGTTCTGGCTAAATTGTTGTTTATAATAATAAAAAGATTATGCTTTCAGTATGTGGGATTTTATTTACTATCTTTTACACAATACTACTGTCCTAACCACCAGGATGTGGTTTGTCGCAGGATGAGGTAGTTGTTTCCCCAAGAAATAGATCCGTTTGTCAAATACAGGTCAGAATGGGGATCTATTTCCCAAAACAGGTTGCCGTTTGCCAGAAGCGGTAGCCGCTTCACAGAGAAAGCAAGTCAAATCGCTCATTCACCCTAGCTGACTGCTGAAGGACGGAGCACTGGTTTCTGCATGTGGGTGAACAATACGTAATCTGGTGATGAAGCTCAAGATTTTATCTGAACGTGTCACCAGCATTCGGAATAAATTGAATCAAGCATACCCCCCGTCAAATCAATTGGATTAATATTAGGTAAGTTGGCCCATTTAACCACCCAGATAGCTGGTAGGTTCTTCCTAAAGTATTTCCAACCAGACCACATGTTGATAGATAATTTGTACCTATCATGTACATGTATTGCATGAGGATTTTCCTGAACCCACCCATGATTGTTTCTGGTATATTGTAAAAGTTCGGGAAATCGTATAAATTGCGGTATTCAGCTTCAAATGGGTTGGTTGGGGTGTTGAAATACTCGCTGTGGTATGCAGAAGCAAAATTTGAGTATTATTGTACAACCTTATAGGAGTTATAATCTTTTATACTATCGTTTTGTTTCATGTTAAGGGTTGAATTTACTAAAAATGTATTTAAATGCTTTCAAATGTATTTCTGTTAGGTAAAGTATAATTCAGAGTGATTTTACAGTAAAATCTTGAACAGAAATTGTTATACTACTACTACTTAATTCATGAATTTCAGACATGTAATACAACTACGTCACCCAAAAGCTAAATATTCAGATTTAGCCATCATTTACGCATATGGATGAATTTGAATGATATATTTCGATTTTTATTTTTAAAAGATATTTCCATCACATAGGTTAAAAGTTCGGAAAATCTTTTAAACTCTATAAATTGGGATATTCAGGTTCAATTGTGCTGGTTGAGGTATAACATTTTATTTCATGTGAAGGGTTGAATTTACTAACAATATATTTAAGTGTTTTTCAAATTACTTTCTTAATGCAGTTAATCACTTCACTTTTAGCATCTTTGCATTCTTGAAGAGTTGAAGAATCTTGGGAATATTTTACCACAAATAATAGAAGTAAAAAGAGAAATTAGCCTCTGACAATTCAATTGTTAGTTGTCTCACTTTTTCAACCACGTGACACTCTTTTTCTCTTGAATGGTTGTCGGATCTTGAGTTTGGTGCAGAGAACCCCAGGATTCATGTCCTTCTTTTCTAGTCAGATTCAAATTTTTGTCTAGGCTACTGGTGGTGGTACAGTTGGTATAACTGTAATTCTAGAAAAATAATAATTGAGAAAATTAGTAATGTAACTATCCATAAGTAAATTATCTGAAAAACTTTAAATTATGTAAAGCGTACTTATTTTTCCAAGAATTTACAGCGATGTCCCTTGACATCTGGAGCGGTTCTAATTAAGCCGGCTGCACCAAAACATACAAAATAATGGCATTTTTGTAACTGATACTTTTTTTGGGCGTTTATTCAATGAAGGCATTCTTCTTCCAGATGTACGTACGTAACTAATGATGAATAAAAGTCTAAGACTATGCAAACAAATCTGTTATCGTTAACAAAATTGCTAGCGGGTGTAAGTGGTTCACACTGGAAAAAACACTTATTAAGCAAGTCTAGCCGTGAGAACATATCTCATATAAAGTTATTAACAGATATTCCCGGTAAACGTCAATAACGGTCATTGAAAAATTATTGATACAGTTGCATAATTTATACTTTACCCAACAGAAATACATTTGAAAGTATTTAAATACATTTTTAGTAAATTCAACCCTTAACATAAATTAAAACGTTACTATAAAAGATTATAATTTCCAAGTTTGTGCAATAATACTAAATTTTGGTTCTGCACACCACAGCAAGTATTTCAACACCTCAACTAGTTCAATTGGTCCTGAATACCCCAATTTGTAGAATTTAAAGCATTTTCTGAACGTTTAACTGATGTGAAGCAAATATCTTTTAAAAAATCAAAATACATCGTTCAAATTCGTTCAGATGACTGCTTTGAAATCTGTATGTTTAGCTTTTGAATGATGTATTTATATAACATCCATGAAATTCGTGAATTAAGTAGCAGCATAACACAATTTTAAAAAAATTTGACTGTAAAATCACTGTGAATTATACTTTACATTTGAAAAAACTAAATATATTGTTAGTAAATTCAACCCTTAACATGAAAAAAAATGTTAATGTAAACTTGTGCAATAATACTCAAATTTTGTTCCTGTATACCAGAGCGAGTATTTCAACACCTCAACCGGCCCACTTGAACCTGGATCCCCAATTTATAGGATTTTCGGAACTTTTATAAAATACCAGAAACAATCAGATGGCTTCAAGAAAATCCTCATGCAATATACTAGTTTACATTTGTACCTATTTACGTATGTAAATATGTTAAAATTTTCTATAAACGTATGGTCTGGTTGGAAATACGTTAGTAGGAGCCTACCAGCTACCTGGGTGGTTAAATGGACCAATCTACTTAAACTTTTCTTCGCAAAATGTTCTCCCCGAGCTTCTAGAACATGTCACCCCCAGGGGAAAGATATATAGTATACTAACCCTTAATAGGCGGATTCAGACTGCAACCATGGTCACCTGATATCAATTCAATTTGGGGAGTGGGGTATCATGCTTATTTCAATCTATTCCGAACGCTGGTGGTAGGTTCAGATAAAACCCTGAACTTCATCACCAGATTACGTATTATTCACCCACATGCAGGATCCGGTGCTCTGTTCTCCAGCGGTCAGCTAGGATGAATCAGCTATTTGACTTGTTTTCACTTGAAAGTGGCTACCGCTTCTGGAAACCAGCTAACTGTGTTGGGAAACACATCTCCGATTTGATCTGTTTTTGAAAAACGGATCCAGTTCTTGGTGGAAACAACTACCTCATCCTGAGACTAGCCCGATTCTGGTGGTTAGAATAGTGGTATTATGTCAAACATGAAGTAAATAAAATCCACATACTAAAAGCATAATCTTTTTATTATTACAAACAACAATTTAGCCGGAACCATTTAACCTTTATATACTTTTTAGCATAGACAACAACCCGTCATTCTTCTTGTTTCCACGAACCGACTCTATTGTTATAACTGAGCGATGCCGAGCATGTACAAAGTCAGTTATTCGATTAACAACGCTTATTTTGCTATATCCCAAGAATTTAGCATTCAAGGAATGCGTATTTTGCTCTTGAAACCACTAACCTTGAGAAAAACAAGTGAACGAGCATGTAACCTTGACAAATAATTTACATTGTTCTATTTTTAGTTTAGAGCGCAACCATTCGTATTCTAATTTTATAGCTAAGTAACTTAGACAACCTTGGCTCATTCATTTAGTCAATGCAGAAAAACAACGAAGCTAGAAGTTCGATCTGAATTCCATGAAGCAGGATATAAAGCTGAACGATTTCAATATTGATGAAGCACTGTTTTCGTCAACGGCTATCTGTATTTCGGGAACGGATTCTCGTTTTTGGTGAAAGGCTATCTTTATTTGGGATACTGGTACCAGTTCTTGGGGGGGAAAACTACTTATTTCTGGTGGCCGGGACAATTTAAATCCAGACAAACAGAAAACAAATTATAATTAAAAATTATTATTAATTTTATTAAATACATAAATAAAAATATGAAAATGTAAACCTTCACCATTATTACACATCATAAAATACTTATATTTTTTGTCTTTTTTTTGTGTATTTTTATATTATACAATCTAACCGTTTTGATAACACTTACAGTGTTAGTAGTAATATCTATTAAAATTGTTAAAGAAGAAGAATTATTAGACCGACTTTTTTTTATTTTGATTTTTGTTTCTAAATTGGGTATTAATACTTATTTAATTCAGAATTTTATAACAGTTGGAAATATAAATTTATAGGTATACGAGGGATACTTAAAACTATTCAAATTAACGTTTTACGATTTGGAGTTTTCGTATGTACCGGGTTGTGTTCAACAAGTTCACGACGACCCATGTATTTCAAAGTTTTCTTAAGCTTTTGGGTAAATTTCTTTTCAGGTGTGAGTGAATTTGAGTGATGAATGGCTTTACTGAGTAAGCTATAATCCTGTCTTCCACAGATAGGATTAATTTAACATCCCGCCTAAGACTATTTATTTTAACAAAATTTAAGGTTGTGGTGGCGCCTAGAGACAATTTTTCCTGGACTGAACATTGTGTGTTGTAGATTTATGGTAAGTATAAGGTGCTTGAAACTACCTTTCAATCATTTTATTCCTTATGTCGACCCCGCGCATTTCAACTGAAGCTGGCTTGGTAACCCGCTTACTTGGGTAGGCCTACACAACGCCTAGCGGGTTTGGACTTGAAACAACATATACAGAAATACACAAAGCCAATGTAAGAACCATTTAACCTTGAACTACTCATTAGCATGAACAACAACCTGTCATTCTTGTTTCTATGAGCTGATTCTAGCTTTGCCAATAAAATATGACCTTGAAGAGCTTGACTCAATTTAGCCAATTTACATTTATAAGAATTTTAATATGATACCACTAGAGGTCAATGAACTTTTGGCATTGAAACTTTTTAGCATAGACAACCTGTCATTGTTATTATTTCCATGAACTTATTCAATTTTTAGATTTCTAAGGATTAAATAAAATTAGACCTTGAAGAGCTCGACTCAATTACACAGATATAGAGAGTCACAAATGCACAGATACATAGATACACTGGTACATAGAGCTAATACAAGAACCATTTAAGCTTAACCTACATTTTAGAAGAGGCAAGTGTCATTGTTCTTGTTTCCATGAGCTGATTCTATGTTTTACCAAAACAATTTGACCTTGAAGAGCTTGACTCAATTTAAATTTTTAAGAATTGTAATATGATACTCCTGCAGGCCAATAAACTTTGACTTTGGAAACTCTACTTTTAGATTGCTAAGAATTATAATACGGTACCTATAAATTTTGACCTTGAAGTGCTTCACTCATTTTAGCCAATACAAGTACCAGAAGGTCAATGAACTTTCATTATATGAATGGCTTGGACAATGTAAAGGGGGAGGACCCTAAAAATTTAAATTTCCCACCAGCATAGACATGACCTTGAAATTCATGGAACTTGACCTTGAACAATTTCAAGGTCTAGGTGGGCCAGAACACATATGTTCATGAAATTCAATGAACTTGAATTCGAAATATACTTAGACCAAAGTGGATTAGAATCGGCACTGTATTACTACTTCCATCTAATTTGTTTCTGTTACAAGCGTATACAAATTTAACATTGTTTTGTGAAGTCATAAGATGATTACTTATTATTAAATGTGTGGCATAATTTGAATTGTCTGTGTGATTATATTTGTAACATCTAGTTAGTTGAATCTTTAGCAATAAACAAACATTTAAGGACATAAGTACCTCTTTTTAAAACTACTTTGTAGTTCTTCTTGTTTTGTAGTATGTTAGCTACGTTTTCTGACATATTTTCAAATTATGAAATTGATATGTATTAATTATTCTGTCAGTTCTGTGCTAACTGTGTAAATATCTTTGATAGTTTGACTTTGATTTTGACTTTAACTGAAGTGTCAATTATGTTGAAATGTTACCATGTGCTAGTGCTATTTGTTTTATAATTCACAATTTTTTGTTAAAATTTGTTTGTCTTAATGGTACCCGTATTGCTCAATGTACTAATGATCTGTATTACAGCTAATCTAAGTATTTTATGATGATATGAACCGTTTGTATAAATAACTATGTTAGGACGTAAATCGTTAACATTAATTAATAACTCATTGATAAAGTTTGATGAACTATTAAAATATGCCAACATATCATCAACATAAAATTATGCATAAAGATATGAGCTAAAATTGGCGAAATCGGAATGCTCATAGGTAAATCATTTTATTTGTAAATAAATCTAATTAATGAATGTGATATAATTGTGTTTAACACAGATAACGTTACTAGTATGTTTTCTAAAATATCTCCTCAAGAATCTATCAGTTCACTAAATAATTTTTTATTTAATAATAATTTTGAATCAATTGCAAGAATGGAGTTAATGCAATTACTTTATGCATGTGTTATTCAAAATTAATTCACGTTCTGTAATAAGATTTGTTTACAAAAAAAAGGTTTACTTAAGGGCAGTCCAATTTCGTTAATTTTAGCTAATATCTTTAAGGACATCAGACTTTATAGATGAGTTCTTAGTTAATATTAACAATGCAAATCCTAACATAAAATTTACAATAAGGAAAGAACAAAATCGAACAATTAATTTTCTAGATTCAATTAAAAAATTAATACACAAAACAAGTTTTACACAATTTTACACATACAGACAATACAACTCCAAATGATTTATGTCATCATAAAACACATAAGTTAGTTACATAATATAGATCATTAGTACATAGAGCAATGTTGGTACCATTACACCAAATAAGCTTCAGTAAAGAAGTATCTATAACAGACACTTAGTTAAAAATTGAAAGTGCAGATTATCTCCGGATAACACAGAACCGAGAGAACAGGAATACATCTCAATTTCATATAATGGAATAATACCAGAAAAAGTAGCACATATTACAAAAAACAAGAAGTACAAAGTTGCTTTCAAAAGTAATACCTATGTTTTTAAATGTTTATTTAATGCCAAAGATTCAACTAACGGGATGTTGAAAACGGGTATTTATAAATTGATCAGCACATCCTGTAATTCTGTTCAATTTAATATTAGATACTAAGATCACATCAGATGTTACAAATATAAACACACAGACGACCAAAGTTATTGCAAACATTTAATAATAAATAATCATCCTATGATTTCACAAAACAATATTAAATTTTTATATTTTTGTAATGAAAAAGATAGGTTAGGTGTTCTGGAAGTGTTCGAAATGTATAAACATAAAGTACATTTAACAAACATGAATGTTATGTATTTTTGTAAGGGTAAACAACAAAAAGCTACAGTTGGCCAAATGCATGCTCTTCGATGAGGTACAGTCGTTCATTTAGGCTATGGACTGCATTAGTAGTCGTATACAGTATATTTTTTACTCGCGAATGTTAGGTCTACTATTAAACACGTATTCTTTGATATAAGTCCAAAGCTAGTCAGCTGGAATAAAATATGACCGTCGAGGGAAACTGTTTTAAAAATGACTAATCAGCCTTATCTGTATAGATGTAATAAACTAGAAAAATTACAGTTTGATATACTCTATATTGATGAACAAATGATGACACTCTTTGGTAAAAATTCACGTAAGCTGTTAAAGGAAAACCAGTACTATTTGGAGCGTGTATGAGTGTGTGCGTGTGTTTGTGTGTTGGTACGGGCGAAAATGTCAGTAAATCGGTAGTTCCTAATTTATACCTTTAGGAAAGCTACGTACAAAACAATAAGGCTTTGTCATAAATCATATGGGCTCCAGAAGGTGTGTAAATGTCCATATAGTAATCGTAAGACCTAAATGCAAATGATTCGCAGTTAAGTCCCGTTCAAGCAAAAAACTTGGTTACCTTTTGTCGCAAACTAGGTAAATCAGTGAATAAAAGGCCGGTACGATGTTTACTAGAAAGCTTCAAAATATTTGCACGCAATTTCAATAAAATGACGTGCTAATAACCAGATGATCGGTGAACGATCTTGTTTATTGTATATTTACGTTACGTAAATCTCCAAACTTATCTCTTAAAATGAAACTATGTCAAACAAACTCATAATATCAAATACTCTAATAGAGAAATTCTCATCAATCGTTACGTTAAAGCTTTTATTAAGATAATAAAGAAAATTGAACATCGTCGCTGTAAACTTGCATGAATCAAAATTCTCATAAAATAAATAAACTACTCGATAATTTGAACGTAAACAAAATATCTTACGTTTTAAATTTGGTACTCCGTAAATAATAATAACGCAGTAGCAAAGGAATGAAGTTACAATAACATTATACTCAGTAATGAAATGATACTCTTATTCGTATATTACGATAATGATGTAAATTAAAATAAACAATCACCATAATGATACATATGTTAAAACACACTTAATTTTGTAAAATCTAATAGTTAAATAGGGTTGACATTTGCAAGGTTCAAATTCCCAGAATCACGTATTGTAAGTACCTCAGTTTTAATAAACACCAAATATGAATATTAATAATGTTGGAAACATAAATTTGACCTATTTCGTGGTATGAATACAGTAAACAGAGTATAATAAAAATAACGCACAAAATATTAGTCGCAGGTGAAATTAAAAATGAATTTAATCGCTTGAAGGGCTCCTAAGCAAAACTGTAAACTAAAGAAATCGTCTTCATCCGTCTGACAAATTTCAAATAAACCCCGAGCTCGCATCGCGCGTTCAACCTCTTTCTTCAACGGCTTGACCAAGACTCCTTCACGAATTTCAAAAATCTTGCCATCACGGATCTGACGATAAATAACCAATCATAAAAAACCGTCTCATCAAATCTTAAGCGTGTGTGTGTGTGAATGTGTGAGTGTGTGGGTGTATGAGTGTGTGAGTGTGATTGTGTGAGTGTGAGTGTGCGAGTGTGTGAGTGTGTGAGTGTGTGAGGTGTGTGTGAGTGTGTGTGTGAGTGTGGGTGTGTGGTGTGAGTGTGAGGTGGTGAGTGTGTGAGTGTGTGAGTGTGTAGTAGTGTGAGTGTGAGTGTGTGAGTGTGTGAGTGTGTGGAGTGTGTGAGTGTGTGAGTGTGTGGTGTGAGTGTGTGAGTGTGTGAGTGTGGTGTGAGTGTGGAGTGTGTGTGATGTGTGTGAGTGTGTGAGTGTGAGTGTGAGTGTGTGAGTGTGTGAGTGTGTGAGTGTGGTGTGTGTGTGAGGTGTGTGTGAGTGTGTGTGAGTGTGTGAGTGTGAGTGTGTGAGTGTGAGTGTGTGTGTGAGTGTGTGAGTGTGAGTGTGTGGAGTGTGTGAGTGTGTGTGAGTGTGTGAGGTGTGATGTGTGAGGTGTGTGAGTGTGTGTGAGTGTGAGTGTGTGAGTGTGTGAGTGTGTGAGTGTGTGTGTAGTGTGTGAGTGTGTGAGTGTGTGAGTGTGTGAGTGTGAGTGTGGAGTGTGGTGAGTGTGAGTGTGTGAGGTGTGAGTGTGTGAGGTGGTGTGTGTGGTGTGTGAGTGTGTGAGTGTGTGGTGTGTGAGTGTGTGGTGTGTGGTGTGAGTGTGAGTGAGTGTGTGAGTGTGTGAGTGTGTGTAGTGTGTGTGATGTGTGGTGGTGTGTGTGTGAGGTGTGAGTGTGTGAGTGTGTGAGTGTGTGAGTGTGTGAGTGTGAGTGTGTGTGAGTGTGTGGTGTGAGTGTGTGAGTGTTGTGAGTGGTGTGAGTGTGTGAGGTGTGTGAGTGTGTGAGGTGTGAGTGTGTGAGTGTGTGAGTGTGTGAGTGTGTGAGTGTGAGTGTGGGTGTGAGTGTGTGAGGTGTGTGAGTGTGTGAGTGTGTGAGTGTGAGTGTGTGAGTGTGGAGTGTGTGAGTGTGTGAGTGTGTGAGTGTGTGAGTGTGTGAGGTGTGTGAGTGTGTGTGTGGTGTGGAGTGTGTGAGTGTGTGATGTGTGAGTGTGTGAGTGTGTGAGTGTGTGAGTGTGTGTGGTGTGTGGAGTGTGGAGTGTGTGAGTGTGTGAGTGTGAGTGTGTGGGAGTGTGAGGTGTGTGGTGAGTGTGTGAGTGTGTGAGTGTGTGAGTGTGTGAGTGTGTGTAGTGTGTGAGTGGTGTGGAGTGTGTGAGTGTGTGAGTGTGGTGTGAGTGTGTGAGTGTGTGTGAGTGTGTGAGTGTGGTGAGTGTGGTAGTGTGTGAGTGTGGTGAGTGTGGGTGTGAGTGTGTGAGTGTGTAGTGTGTGAGTGTGTGAGTGTGTGGTGTGTGAGTGTGTGAGGTGTGTGTGAGTGTGGAGTGTGTGAGGTGTGTGAGTGTGTGGAGTGTGTGGTGTGAGTGTGGTGGTGGTGTGAGGTGTGTGGTGTGTGAGTGTGTGGGTGTGTGGTAGTGTGTGGTGTGTGAGTGTGAGTGTGAGTGTGTGGGTGTGTGAGTGTGTGAGTGTGTAGTGTGAGTGTGTGGAGTGTGAGTGTGGTGTGTGAGTGTGTGAGTGTGTGAGTGTGAGGTGTGGTGAGTGTGTGGTGTGTGTGAGTGTGAGTGTGTGTGAGTGTGTGAGTGTGTGTGTGTGAGTGTGGAGTGTGTGAGTGTGGTGTGGTGAGTGTGTGAGGTGTGAGTGTGTGAGTGTGTGAGTGTGTGAGTGTGTGAGTGTGAGTGTGTGAGTGTGTGGAGTGTGTGAGTGTGTGGTGTGAGTGTGAGGTGTGTGAGGTGTGAGTGTGTGAGGTGTGAGTGTGTGAGTGTGTGAGTGTGTGGTGTGTGAGGTGAGTGTGTGAGTGTGTGAGTGTGGAGGTGTGAGTGTGGTGGAGTGTGTGAGTGTGTGAGGTGTGTGAGTGTGTGAGTGTGTGAGGTGTGTGATGTGGTGTGAGTGTGGAGTGTGTGAGTGTGAGTGTGTGAGTGTGAGTGTGAGTGTGAGGTGTGGTGAGTGTGTGAGTGTGTGAGTGTGTGAGTGTGTGGAGTGTGTGAGTGTGTGAGTGTGTGAGGTGTGAGTGTGTGAGTGTGTGATGGTGTGTGAGTGTGTGGTGTGTGGAGTGTGTAGGTGAGTGTGAGGTGTGTGAGTGTGTGAGTGTGTGGAGGTGTGAGTGTGTGAGTGTGGTGTGTGGTGTGGGTGTGAGTGTGTGGTGTGAGTGTGTGAGTGTGTGAGTGTGTGGGAGTGTGTGGGTGGTGTGTGTGTGAGTGTGGAGGTGTGGAGTGTGTGTGAGTGTGTGATGTGGTGTGTAGTGGTGGGAGTGTGTGAGTGTGTGAGTGTGAGTGTGTGAGGTGTGAGGTGTGTAGTGTGTGAGTGTGTGAGTGTGTGAGTGTGTGAGTGTGTGGTGTGTGGAGTGTGTGAGTGTGTGAGTGGGAGTGTGTGGAGTGTGTGAGTGTGTGTGGGTGTGAGTGTGGAGGTGGGTGTGAGGTGTGTGTATGTGAGTGTGGTGAGGTGTGTGAGTGTGTGAGTGTGTGAGTGTGTGAGTGTGTGAGTGTGTGAGTGTGTGAGTGTGTGAGTGTGTGGTGTGTGAGTGTGTGAGTGTGTGAGTGTGTGAGTGTGGTGTGAGTGTGGAGTGTGGTGAGTGTGTGGAGTGTGTGAGTGTGAGGTGGAGTGTGTGAGTGTGTGAGGTGTGTGAGTGTGTGAGTGTGTGAGTGTGTGAGGTGTGTGAGTGTGTGAGGTGTGAGTGTGTGATGTGGGTGTGAGTGTGGAGTGTGTGAGTGTGTGAGTGTGTGAGTGTGGAGTGTGTGAGGTGTGTGAGTGTGTGAGTGTGGAGTGTGTGAGTGTGTGAGTGTGGTGAGTGTGTGGGTGTGTGGAGTGTGGTGTGAGTGTGTGAGTGTGTGAGTGTGTGAGTGTGTGGAGTGTGTGAGTGTGTGGAGTGTGAGTGTGGAGTGTGGAGTGTGGAGTGTGTGGTGTGGAGTGTGTGAGTGTGAGTGTGTGGTGTGAGGAGTGTGAGTGGTGGTGTGGAGTGTGAGTGGTGTGGGGGTGAGGGGGGGGTGGTGGGGGGGGGGGGGGGGGGGGTGGGTGGGTGTGAGTGTGTGAGTGTGGAGTGTGGGGTGTGTGGTGTGTGAGTGTGGTGTGTGGTTGTGTTGAGTGTGTGGGTGTGGTGTGGGGTGTGGTTGTGGTGTGTGAGTTGTGAGGTGGTGTGTGGTGTGTGGTGTGGTGTGTGTGTGGTGGGTGTGAGTGTGTGGTGTGGGTGTGAGTGTGGTGTGTGTGGGTGGTGTGGTGGTGGGTGTGGTGTGGTGTGTGTGGTGAGTGTGTGAGTGTGTGGTGTGGAGTGTGGTGTGTGGTGTGTGTGAGGGAGTGTGTGGTGTGTGGTGTGTGGTGTGTGGGTGGGGTGTGTGGGTGAGTGGAGGTGGGTGTGGAGTGTGGAGTGTGAGTGTGGGTGTGTGAGTGTGGGTGTGTGTGTGAGTGTGTGAGTGTGTGAGTGGTGTGAGTGTGAGTGTGTGAGTGTGTGAGTGTGTGGTGTGTGAGTGTGTGAGTGTGTGGGTGTGTGTGTGGTGTGTAGTGTGTGTGTGTGTGAGTGTGTGAGTGTGTGAGTGTGAGTGTGTGAGTGTGTGAGTGTGTGAGTGTGGTGTGTGAGTGTGTGGGTGTGAGTCTGTGGGTCTGTGAGTCTGTGAGTGTGTGAGCGTGTGTGAGTGTGGAGTGTGTGAGTGTGTGATGTGTGTGTGAGTGTGTGAGTGTGTGGAGTGTGTGAGTGTGTGAGTGTGTGTGAGTGTGTGAGGTGTGTGAGGTGTGTGAGTGTGTGAGTGTGTGAGTGTGTGAGTGTGTGAGTGTGTGGTGTGTGAGTGTGTGAGGTGTGTGAGTGTGTGAGTGTGTGAGTGTGTGAGGGTGTGTGAGGTGTGAGTGTGAGTGTGTGAGTGTGTGAGTGTGTGAGTGTGGTGTGTGGTGTGGGTGTGAGTGTGTGAGTGTGTGAGTGTGTGAGTGTGAGTGTGTGAGTGTGTGTGGGTAGTGTGTGAGTGTAGTGTGTGAGTGTGTGAGTGTGTGAGTGTGAGTGAGTGTGAGGTGTGAGGTGTGAGTGTGTGTGAGTGTGTGAGTGTGTGGTGTGAGTGTGTGAGTGTGTGAGTGTGTGAGTGTGTGAGTGTGTGAGTGTGTGAGTGTGTGAGTGTGTGAGTGTGTAGTGTGTGAGTGTGTGAGTGTGTGAGTGTGTGAGTGTGTGAGTGTGTGAGTGTGTGAGTGTGTGAGTGTGTGAGTGTGTGAGTGTGTGAGTGTGGTGAGTGTGTGAGTGTGGTGTGTGTGTGTGAGTGTGTGAGTGTGTGTGTGTGTGGAGTGTGTTAGTGTGTTAGTGTGTGAGTGTGTGTGGAGTGTGTGAGTGTGTGAGTGTGAGTGTGTGAGTGTGTGAGTGTGTGAGTGTGTGAGTGTGGAGTGTGTGAGGTGTGTGAGTGTGTGAGTGTGTGAGTGTGTGAGTGTGTGAGTGTGTGAGTGTGTGAGTGTGTGAGTGTGTGAGTGTGTGAGTGTGTGAGTGTGTGAGTGTGTGAGTGTGTGAGTGTGTGAGTGTGTGAGTGTGTGAGTGTGTGAGTGTGTGAGTGTGTGTAGTGTGTGAGTGTGTGGGTGTGTGAGTGTGCGGGAGTGTGGGTGTGTGAGTGTGTGACTGTGTGGGTGTGAGTGTGTTAGTTTCACAAATGTGGAAATTGGCCAGATAATTATTAAAACGCAATTCATTTATAATATCCGCAACAGGGGTAGTTCCATTTCAATTAATATACCAACTACAACAATTATTTGCTGAATACCTACATTCAAAAATTCATAAAGCGGTCATCCTGGACACGTGTAATATTGTTAGAACGTATTTAGCAGTACACTCACCAATACTTGATGGTCATCCGTATTAATGAATTTTACCGGTACTAAATACCGAGAAATATGGGTAATAACAATTTATTTTAGACGTCAGAAATACTGTAGCGAGCGTTGCGTTGAAGGTGTTGTTTTATTGTTTTTTGGATTGCTTCTTTTTCGATAATATCCAAGCATCTGGTAAATTGTTGTACAGTTTGACGCCGAAATAATTTGGTCCTAATGGGGCTTTAGTCCTTTTTTATATTGTACATATACAGACTACTGTTTTGTCTCGTACCATAACTCTTTACAGTGGGTTAAAGTTATATATATATATATATATATATATATATATATATATATATATATATATATATATATATACTGAGATCAACGAAAGCTCCTAATAGTTTGCAACTATGAATAATGTTTAACATCTCGCAACTTACCAGGTTTGACTTTTATTGTGATTGTTGCTGAGTTTAGTTAGATTGAAACCAACACAAGATATCCCTGATATGTTAGTAATAGTGTTTACTGCTTCAATTGTGCCACCAACGTTAATCGTAGTCGAATCATCCGCATATAGTATAAGCCTGTTTTCTGACATATTTTCAAATATATGGTTTATAAATATTATAAAAAGGATCGGCCCTAGAATCGAACCCTGCGGCAATCCCATGAGAATGGGTAGTTTTGCAGAGCACGAGTCTTAATACGTTGCTATTTGAAACCTACCTATGAGGTATGATTATACTAATCTTAATGGGACTTTCTCAAATCGATAATACTTTAGTTTTTCAATAATTAAAGATGGATCATCACAATCGAAACCTTTTTTGTAAATGCCAAAAGGTAGCGTTTGCATAGTTATTGCTTTCAAATGCGTCAGGTATGCAATTAATATACCCTTTAAGTGCGAGTGTTGTTGAATGATTTTGTCTGAAGCCGAATTGGTTTTTGAAACTATTTTGAACTATTGAGATTGGCCTGTAGTTCACTAGTCACTATTGCGACTTTTAATGCCCGGTCTGATTATATCATTAATGAGAATTGTGAGTGGTGATATTATTAAGTTAATAAGAGACTTTATGATTTTTGAGTTTAATCCGTGGATATCCAAACCATCACTGTTCCATAGGAGAGTTATTGATTCACGAATTTCAATTATTGAAACTTCTCGCAAAGGAAATTTGGTATCATATCGGTTTCTGTTGTTCAGCAATGCATTGACTGGGATGCGATTTACATTTTCCATGTCACATTGAATTTTACTTACAACGTTTACAAAAAAGTTATTGAATTGATTTGGAGTAATACAAGTATGTTAGCGGTTAAGTTATGTTTTTTTTGCTTGATCAAGGCCGAGTGGGCTTTGTTAGGGTTTGACGAATTACTAATGAATCCATCGTTAGCTAATTTAAAAAAAAACAAGTTTCATAAGACTAGTCTTGAAGCACGAATTCAAGTTTAAACGTTTTTTAAAGAATGAGTGCTTCAATGTCTTATGATACAAGTTTTTGTGCTATTTTTTGTAATTTGCTCTTTTTATGCCGTTTTTAAACAAAATTTTTTACTTTAGTTGATTTAGGGATTCTTATGGTGGTTGGTAATGTCTTAATTTTAAAAGTAAAAATTTGATCTAGTCGTCTTTTGTTTTATCCAAATTCTGTCACAAAACAGATTAATGGAAAATAATCTTACAGCTACCTATGCCCCCTGAAATATTTGAAATTGACAAAAATATGTTCGCTAATTTGCTCACTTCAAAGCTTTCCACTAGACTCATTCTGTTTTCAATACATTTTTACAAAATCGAAAATATGTACTACATACGAAAAAAAATTCTTCAAACTTCATATATGCATAAAATAACATATAAAATAAAATATTCAATTAATGCTTTAAAAAATCTTCTGATGCCAGCAAGGGTGTTTAAATAGAGGTACCAGCATTTTCTCAATTTTAAATTTGATTGAATGTAGTGTAATGAAAACAAATGAAATTTGTATGTTTATCGAACTTTGTTTCATTTCAATAGATTCCCGCATAGGCTGTAAAACTTAATGCGAAGGCCTAAGAGTATCCAATTAAATCTATACATCACCCAGAGAAGGAAACATAACGAGAATGTGCAACTTAATTACAGAGAAATTAACCCTCTCTATGCTCGTTAGCACTGCAGTAGTGTTTAATTTGCAGCTGCTTCTTGTATTGAAGGGTAAAGTTTACTGATGCTGATGACATATTGTGATCGATTTACTTTTAATTATTGAGAGCAGGATATTGTTTTATTAAAAAATGTGTAGTTTGATTCGATTCAAGTATGAAATATACGAGAAGTTGAGAATACCTGCAATATTTTACCGAAATGTAATATAAAATTCAGCACTTTAATCCACTTGTTGGAATTACGGTCAATGAGCTTTGACAAAAGTGCACGTTTATTATCTGAACAGTTTAAGCGAACGATTTGCAAATGAATGTTCACAATAGAATACATTTTCAGAATTTTTTGCATATATTTTAAAATTCACGGACATTAATGTGATATTGCAGACCGGAACATGTATTTTGTTTTATTTTACGATATAGATTTGCACAAAATTGGTGTTATATTTAACAATCAAGCCCATTTTATTATTTTTATAGCATAATAAAGCCCGTAAAAAAGATAATTAAGATTATAATTTACTTTACGCTTACTACTGAATTCAAGCAGATTACTACTTTAATGCATAATTTCATTTCTGACTAATAAAGCTGTGCACTGGTCAGTATAATACTAAAATCTTACTTTTTTGTTAAATACTGTATGTTACTTAAAATTCTTAAAATAGAAGGTGCATGCCGACTCAATAGTTTTTGCATCGTACAAGTTTAGATTTTGCTTTATCCATACTTAATTAAATTATTATGTTATTAAAACTGTATGCAAACCGACAAGACATGCAACTAACAATATTTCATACATAAAGTAACTAAAAATATTGGATACATAAATAAAAAAGGTCATAGGTCGATAATAACTTCAATTAAATCATATCCTGTGGTTATGTACAATATTTCCTTTAGAACTTATTGTTTGCATTCATTAATTTACCAGTTACAACTTATACGGAAGGACATTAAGCTACAGTAATGAGATTATCTTTGTTTCAAGTTACAGATATATTGCAACTAAGAAAGTGCACTTAAATAATGTAGACCGGAATTGATTATGGGAGTATACATATACATATATATATATATATATATATATATATATATATATATATATATATATATATATATATATATATATATATATATATATATATATATATATATATATATATATATCATACATATATAATAAACAAAATAAGTTAATACCATTGCAAGTAATGTTTCTCTATGTACCTTAATAGTAAAAAATATTACATATTTTCCACGTAATATAGTGAATACACCGGTATGTAATGAATCTGATGTAATAGATATAAATTGATTTATTGATATATCCAAAATATTCATTGCAGTTCCTAGATCCTGTTTTCCTTAAGAAAATGTTACAAAATGTAAAATGTATTGAATAAAATGGTAAATACTTCCAAATTAGAGGAATACTTATCAATTAAGAAAGATAAAGTTATATATTCTAAACTACGCTGTGAAGAGGTTGATGATTTAATTGATTCTAACATTCTAAGTTTTGTACCCACAATGAAATAATCACAGTTTGCATATATATATATATATATATATATATATATATATATATATATATATATATATATATATATATATATTAATGCAGGGTGTTACAATTTAGTAGGCCAATCGTCTAACCAGAGATTATTTGTGTGAAAATAGCTAGCCATGTCACTTTTCCATTTGGTGCTTTGTACTAAGTAATGTATACATAGTATACATAGATCAATTAGGGGTTCTTTTTCTTTTCGTTCAGAAAAACAATACTGAAAAACCGAGGGGGCTTATGACTCGTTTCCCCACGAACTTTTTTTTGTGCACCCCTATTGTAAATTTTTTCACTTCCTTTAATTTGTCACGTTCGTCTACAAAACAAACTTCTGTTAGCCATTTTGAGCATTGGGACCTACAAGATCGTGGTTTAAACTGCTATTGTTAGGAAACATTCAAATTAAACAGGTTTTTATTCGAAATAATAATATAAAGTAAAAAGAATAGTAACTATTGATAACAAATAAACTAAAAGAAACTCCCGGTAAATAATAAAAAAGAAATAAAATATAATTCTGGATCGGGAATTTTGTATATCTTTAATTAGATATAAAATGTGTTGGTCACATGGATCAGGAAGTGTGAAACGTTTTAATTCGGAAAAATGGGGTTGTATATACAGTACAGATAATTAGGTATGTCCAGGTGTAATTTTGGTAGCGCCAGAGAATTAATCTAGTAGAGATAATGGGTGTTCGGGGCAAAACCTCCGTTCACATTCTATAGGGATAATGGGACAATTTGGGGTTGACTATTTTACAGAGGTGTGACTATTTGTTTGGGGCCGAAACCTCCGTTCAAATAGTGACGGCTTTGCTTGCAATTTAAAACCTAAATCGGTGCAGAGCAGCCAATAGTGATTTAAATTACAACCTTTTTAAATTACTTTTCTCTTTTGTGGTGGAGTAGTATAATTATAGAAAAGATTATAAGGGACGCACTACGTGAGAATACGGGGTGGTACTTCCGGAAAATCACGTACAACGTGCTTTTAACAAATTTGCACCCCGAGCTTGGTGCTATAAACAGCCAAGCCTGTTTGATATCAATATGTCTGCGACAGGGTAGTTGGAAGTAGGGGAGCGGATTATGGATACCTGGTGAACGCTGGTGGATGGTTTTTGTGGTAGCACAGGCTGGTCAGTTGGATGTATCGAATGAAGTAAATTCTTCTAATGAATAGAAATAAGTGTGTAAACGAAATTGCACAAATTAATAAAAGTGAGGTTCAAGGTATATAGTCAATAAGTATGTTTGAATCTAGTCTGGTAAATAAGTGTAAATAAGTCAGAATAATTCAAAGTAAGTAAAATAAGTGTGTGTGGCCGGGGATCTGTTATATATAGAGAGAAATTTGGAGTGGGAAATAGGATAGCAACTGATCATTAGATCATTAGAAATTAAGTGATTCTTTCTGTTAATTTATTTATTCTCATAAATTTTTGATTTAGCGCTTAGTTTAAATGATATTCCAGCCTATTGTATCCATAAGAAATTATTACTTATTTGTATTGAAATACCCACTGATTATTTCCAAGTAGGCTTCAACAATAAGGAAACAACTTACAACGATGTTAGTTGTCAAAATAATTACTAAGTTATTGTAATTTGAATTGAATTAATCCTTTGTAATAGAAAACACAAAATAGTGTAAATAGATGACTTTTTGTCATTTTTAAAAAAGTCAGATATGGTCATAGTAATGGGTATGTAGTTAACACAATTAAATTAACAATGCTAATAGACTTTTACTATTACGCTTAATGATTTTTGCCATTTCAGGAAAATGTTATTCTAAGTCCAGCTTAGCGGCTAGACGTTATGCGGTATCATCCAAAGAGAAATCTGTTTTGCAATTTAGTTTATAGCTTGAGAGAATCGGGACAATTTAAGCAACACAGAAACTCCGGTATAAATACTAGGTTAATCGATAGACAAATAAATAGAGATAACGAGGATGGCAATATTAATTCTATTGATGTGCATGGAGTTTTAAAAGAAAATTTATTAAATTCATACCACGTTCAGAAAGTTGAAGCATTCAACCTCCTGACTTTGTAACTAGACCCGATTTTTGTAATTGGCTTTACCAAATAAACAATCGTGATTTAAGATTTATTCGATTTATTTTATTTTCGGATGAAGCCACGTTTACGCGCAATAGAATAATCAATTTGCATAATACTCACGTGTGGGCAGAAGACAATCCGACAGATACTATAGTACGAACGTCTAGTAGGAATAGTGGACAATTATCTTTGGGGACCAGTCGTTTTGCCATTCCGGTTAAACGCTGAACACTTTTTACTCTTTTTACAAAATACGCTCCCAGAATTGCCTCTAAATGTGCAACAAAATATGAGGTTTCAACTGCACTGTGCCCAGCCACATTACGGTCGAAATCCTCAGAATCATCTATACGAGGTCTTTGCTAATCGCTGGATTGGATGAGGATGCGATGCATCTGTTCACTGGCCAAGTCGTTCTCCCGACTTCAATCCATTAGGTTTTTGTTTTTGTGGATTATGAAAGATTTTATTTATATGCTTCTGATTCTAAGCGAACAGCATTTGCGGGAAAGAATAATAGAAGGCACCGAGCAATTTAAGTGAAAACCACAAATTTTTCAGGAAATCCGGAAAATGGGACATGATCCCCCCTCATTACTCCCCTCGTTTTATAGTATTGTTATTGCAAAATGGTAGCAAAAGTGTGCCGTATTGAACTGTACATTATTGTGAAATATGAAGACAAAATGTTAAAAGACACCGAAGTTATTAACGAAAAATAATCTTTTACTAAGTTTAACACCCTGTATATTGAGTTCAAAGCGCCAAAATGGAAAGTGAAATAAGCAAAGTCTATTTTTTTTTTGGCGTACGGTTTGAAGGAATTTTAACTTTGTGATTGTTATGCTTCGCGGAGTTTAAAATGGCGAAGTTTGAAAGAATCACGAGCGAAGAGCATTGAGAAAGTCGTAGGCGACGACTTGAGTTGAGTAAGTCATGCGTAATCTTATACCCGATGGTGGACCAGTGGCGACATACTGTTTCTACTTTGGCATTCTGAAAGTCTAAGGAAAAAATTATTTAAGTGCTTATTGTTATTCTGGTTTACACTAGACGTAAACGTTGTTTGGTTTTAAGGAAGATTTTGGGTTTATCTGTTTTTATTAGATATTTCAAATTACGCGTCACCAGTTTATAGTATTTAGAAAAGTTACATGTTTATTTGTTATACATATTTAGGAAATTAGTTAGTCATTTATTCACGTGTATTTTCAGGTAACTAATTTCTTTTGTTAATGTTGAATGATGGTGACGTCTTGCATGGTGTGTGATTATTTCTCTTTAAGGTGTTATTAAATAATTATGTTAAATCAAAGTGCATGTGTCGCCAATTTTGAACTCTAGAAAGCGCTTTTGTAGTAGAAAAGAATGTAATAGTGATTCTGTGATATTTTTAAAGGTTTAAGGAGTGGTTTATTTTCAAACCGTACCCGGCGATATAAGCTTTTGTTCATATGTTGAAATGGACTGTGAATTTGGACGTTTGTTTGTTTTAAAGTAATTTTAGTAAATGTTTGTTAAATTGAATTATTGAATTTCTTTAACAGCTAAATTTCATTTGCTAAGAAACAGTATACATTTTCCATTTCTACATTACTTATGTGACTGACTATCATAATTTAATTAGAGTATATGTCAATTAACACAGGGGCGGGTGTAGTTTAATTTGAATTAGAGGGTAAACTAAGGTTGATTTCAATAGTTGGGAGAATTCTTTATTTTAATTTAGTAACAATATTCAAGGTGGAATTTAGCAAACATTTAAAAGTTCTGGCCCCAGTTAAATATCTTTCAACTAACTTAAAACAGGAGCTTATGAGGATAATTACTGCAGTTTCACGATTTTTTGTAATTATTGAAATGTTTAGAGAAGCATATTCGTTGAAAATTTATTTATTTATGGTTAAACAATACAATTTAAAAATTAACTGCACATAATTTTCACCAATGTATTGCACTGGTTTTTTTAACACCTTAGAACTCCGTAGTAAATCTAATAATAATAAAATACAGTGACTAATAATTAGTAAAGTAGCAAAATGCCTCTTGTCTGAAAGTCATTATACAGGGTGTTTTATATTCAAACATGAGTAAACTTAGGAATATTTTAATAAAGGTATATTGAACAAAAACCTTTCAGATAATAAGATACAGTGACTAATAATTAGTAAAGTAACAAAATGTACATTGAACAAAAACCTTTCAGATAATAAGATACAGTGACTAATAGTTAGTAAAGCAACAAAATGACTCTTGTTTGAAAGTCATTATACAGGGTGTTTTATATTCACCATGTGCAGAATGAAGAATACTGCAATACAGGTACAATAAGCAAAAAATTTTCAGATAATAGCATACAGTGACTAATAATTACTTTAAAGTATCTAATTAATATTAGAATGACATTATACCGAATGTTCTTTTTCATTCAGACATGAGGCAAATTAAGAATACTGTTATGTAGGTGCATTGAAAGAAAATCTATCAGATAACATACAGTGAATAATAATTACTATAAAGTAACTGCTTTATATTGGAAAGTCTTTATTCAGAGTTTTTTTCTTAATATTCTTAATGTTGAGAACACTACAATACCGATTCGTTATTAAAAAACATTTACTTTATCAAATAATTATTTCACAATGATTGATAGAGGTTCATTCTATTGCTACCGTAAAAAAATGAAATGTACTACAGTATATATTATGATAATTTACGAATACCTGCCATAGTATTTTTCTTTCTACTAGCACTGTGTTTATTCTGAATCACTTTGAGTTGCACACGAGACACATCGCACTGTAACTGTAGCATGTTCCTTGCACACAAACTTATTACAAATTTCCAATCTTTGGTTTACTTTCCTGTCCATTGATCTTGGGCATGAATCACACCGTTTACGTTTTGGTGATTAAACTTCATCTTGAATGTCAGGCAGAGGATCCTTGAAGCCTGAAGCAGTTACAGTACAAATAATCGTTCCCGCTCTACACTGGGCCAGCAACATTCTTCTTTGGATTTGAGGTCTTACTAATTCCTTTCCAAGAAAAATAATCCCCTCACTTTTCGTCCTTTCAAATTATTTAGGAATTTACAGTAGAGAGTATAAGTATTGAGATCAGCTAAGTCAAGAACATTAAAAAACAGAGCTAGTGGCCACCTTCTAGTTAAACGTTTGACTGGTGGAATTCTAAAAGAGTATTCTCTGGTTTTTTGTCTTCGCGTTTACTTATGCCAAACGAATTATGCCGTGTGGACAACAAAATCACGGATTTGTTTTTTCTAGGTACGTAAGAGGCCAGAAGTGTATATCCAAATTGAGTTGAAAGTGGAGCCCTTTTTTTTATGGCAACATTTCTTTAGCCACTTCTTTTCGGTTGGCTCGAAGCGTTATTCTGTAATAGTTCTTGGCCCAATTCGAAAAAAAATTGTCAAGTGTAATATTCCTTCCACTTCCTCTCGGATGATCCACCATACCATGTACAACACGTTTTCTCTGATTTAGCTCCCTTCCCCTGCAGATTTTCCTGTATAAATTTGTGCATTTATCAGATAGTTTGTTTCGCGATCCACGGCAGTCCATACCTTTATCTCATATTTTCCGGGCTTGGAAGGAATGTAAACTTTGATTGGATATCGTCCTCTGAAAACACACGAATGTTCATCAACCGTAATGTACGGTTCAGGAATATAAAATGACATGCAAGCATCGACAAATATTTCAAAAACTGCACGTATGGCTTCTGTTTTTTACCCTGATGCAGCTTTTCGTTGTTCTATTGTCAGTTTGTCGTCAAAACGGAGACACATCAGAATACTTGTAAATCGTGAATAACTCATTGTAGCACGAAATATGGGTAAACCATATTCTTTCGACCAAAATTCATCAAGTGGTTTCCCTCTTGCTTTGTGCACTCCCGCTGTTACGAGAAGGCCGAAGAAAGCCTGAAATTCTGTTGTATCCAGCTCACGCCAGCGTTGAAGGGAAATGTATTTATCTTTCATATCTGCAACACGATGGTTAGTATGCATGACTATTGTATTTAACGTGTGATCAGTTATAAAAAGAGAGAAACAATCATGTCTAGTTTGTAAAAACGGCCTAACATGCTGAGGAATATTGGCTGCTTAGCGCATTATATTTCTAGATGGTTTGATGTAAGTAATTGTGTAACTGGTACATTGACATTATCATCTGAATCACAAGAACCAGCATCTACTTCGTAGACAACAAACAAATAAACTTATTCCACCAGAAATCTACTGCAAACTGAAAGAAAATTCAAAATAACACTACACAACAATCCATCCTAGTTCAAGAAATATCAATTTTAAATTTGTATTTCTTTGTTGTCATAATTCACATGCAAGAGCGATATCAGTAAGAAATTTAATATTAAAAATCAAAATAATATACTCTATACCTGGGGTCTATGTTGACCCACATGATAAAAATGGGAATTAGTGTTATACCGCTTTTACTAACGATATGACAATGCACGTAATTGTAGCCAAACATTCACTAATAGCATATCTAAAGTTTCGGAAAGTTATCTTTATAT